>BQNB010081274.1:2250-19776 GCA_026074375.1 Tanacetum coccineum
CATTAGATCATGTTTTGCCCAAGGTAACAAGATTAACATGTTATTTACACAATTTTCACTTGTAACTTATTAGGTTAACATAAAAACTCTAATTTGTACTTATACATGTTAATACTTAACCAACATGTTAAAACACTTATGCATTCCTTTTAACATGATATTACCATCCATATAACATGTAAATAAGTTCACAAAACATTAATCATATGTAAAAATCCCTTTCACATATTCAAAAGTACCCTAAATGGTGATTTAGCTAGATAGAACATATGAACACATAAAATCATAAGTTATGAAATGATTAAGCTTTTAAATAACCTTGTATGGATGAGTAGAGAAAATAATAACAATCACACCCTTGTGATTTAAACCCTTAGCTAGCAAAAATAAGGTGAAACCCTAATTTTTCCCAAGTAAACCCTAATCTTGCAATATCTTGCTAAAACCTTTCCAAAGCTTAACCAACCCTTTAATCCTTCTTAGAATACCTTAAATATGATGTGAGAATGCTTGTATGATGATAGAAAATCAAGCTATGGATTGAGTATTATATGAGTTTTGAGCCGTGGGCTATTGTAAGAGAGAAAGAGAGGTTTTGATTTTGTTTACACCTTGGAGATGAGAGAAGTGTGTGTTACTTGCTAGCTAAAGCCTTATATACTTAACCAAGGACTCAAGGAAGGTTCCTAGGGCAATTGGTCAAGTGTATGTAAAGGTGTAAGACATGGTTCCCTTGATATTTGTAATATCTAGATATTTAGGGCAAGTGTCTTGCAAACAAGATAATACTTGGTCTTATCTCCTCAATTCCGGCCACATACTCATATATGTGATGTTATATTGATTATTTTGTGTATTGGGTATAATCGTGGGTATTTGTTTAAGCGTAGATAGGTTTTGGTGCTTCCGGGAATGCCGAAACGCATTTTATCGCGAAACGTAAGCATTTTACGTAACCAATAAAAATAAGATGAACAAAGTTGATAATTATCCTCATAATAATCATATAACACTTGCTTGATGTAAACGTTTAATCGTTTAATGCCCGATTACATTGAATGGTCATTTTTAGTTTACGCGATTTAGCTTAGCGATTACGATTTAAAAGCAAACGCGTAAAACCCTAAAAATGAATTGTGAATTACATAATGTCGTACAATGACCTAAAACACAAGGTGTTATAAAAACCTAAGAGAATTCGATCTATGAACATGACCCTTCAGTCGAGTACCAATAATAAGATACTAGCGGCTCAGAAGGAGGCATCTGATGAGCCAACAGAAATGCAACGAGGGCTAGTTGAACTGATAGAACGTAGGAGTAATGGATCATTTTTGAAGGGTGATGTGAGGGCCCTGATAATGGCCGAGGCCCATAAGTCAAAGTACTCCGTACATCCAGGAGCAGACAAGATGTATTATGATCTTAGAGATATGTATTGGTGGACGAGAATGAAGAAGGATATAGCCATTTATGTTAGCAGATGTTTGACTTATTTGAAGGTAAAGGCTAAACATCAGAGGCCATCTGGCTTGTTGAAGCAACCTGAGATTCTTGAATGGAAATGGGAGAGAATAGCAATGGACTTTGTCACAAAACTACCAAGGACTAGTAGTGGGCATGACACAATCTAGGTCATTATGGACCGGATGACTAAGTCTGCTCATTTTCTACCTATGCGTGAGGACCATAAGATGGATAGGTTAGCTAGACTCTATCTCAATGAGCTTGTTGCTAGGCACGGTGTGCCGATCTCAATCATATCTAATCGTGATAGTTGTTTCACATCAAGGTTTTGGCAATCAATACAAGAGGCACTAGGAACCCGGTTAGACATGTGTACGGCTTACCACCCCCAGACCGATGATCAAAGTGAGTGTACTATCCAGACCTTGGAAGACATGCTTAAAGCATGCGTCCTTGACTTCGAGGGAAGTTGGAATGTTCATCTTCCATTGGTAGAGTTCTCATATAACAATAGTTATCATTCTAGTGTGAGGTGTGCACCGTTTGAAGCCTTGTATGGTAGGAAGTGCCGCTCACCGATGTTGTGGGCAGAAGTTGGAGAAAGGAAACTGATAGGGCATGAGCTAGTGCAAGAGACTACTAAGAAGATCTCACAGATTAAGGATAGGCTTAAAGTTGCACGTGATTGTCAGAAAATCTATGCAGATAAAAGGAGAAAACCCTTAGAGTTTAGTATGGGTGAGCATGTCTTGCTCAAAGTGTCGCCTTGGAAAGGTATGGTACACTTTAGGAAGAAAGGGAAATTAGCACCTAGGTTTGTTGGACCCTTTGAGATCACTGAGAAGATCGGTCCAGTAGCCTATAGACTTAGACTACCTAAAGAACTGAATGATGTTCATGACACGTTCCACGTGTCGAACCTTAAGAAGTGTTTGGCTGACCCAACACTACATATACCTTTGGATGAGATCCAAGTTGATGCTAAGTTAAACTTTGTGCAAGAACCTGTGGAAATCTTAGAACGAGAGTTTAAGAAACTTAAGCGGAGTAGAATTGCCATCGTCAAGGTTTGATGGAATTCGAAACGAGGACCTGAGTTCACGTGGGAGCATGAAGATCAAATGAAACTCAACTATCCGCATCTTTTTAGTTCTAGCACTAGTTGAATTTCGGGGGCAAAATTCTTTTAAGGGGGGTAGAATGTAACCCTTGCACTTTTCTGAGATCTATATGTTCTAATTTGGTCCTTTGACTTTTGACTTTTGTCATTTCCGTTAGAACAAGTTATGTTGGGAATTATATAGATTTGATGATACAAAACAATGATACAAAACAATGATACAAAATAATGAAACAAGAATGAAACAAAAGGAAAACAAAAGGATCAAAGTCGTCAAGATTGGAATTCTACAAAGATGGAGGAATCTAGAAGATTTGGTCAAAGATATGAAGATAAAGATTAGGAAGATTTAGTTTCCTAATACAATTAGTTTTCCTTGTAAGTCTAGATTAGACTCTATATATAAATAGATCCCTAGACATTGTTTTTGTGTGCACAAGTAAAAATGTAGACGTCTAGTTGGTTTGGTGTAACCTCAAGGTCTTTGACCCTGTTACAGTTAGGTAATCGTTCTATACTGATCATATAGAATTGGGGCTTGGTGTATGAATGAAAAACCTTGTTAAAATATCATTGTTCTATGTTTTAATTTCGTTGCATATGTATCTATGAACTTTGTTATTTATAATCCTAGATGAAGCCTAGATCATACTCCACAAGTTACTGTGTTGACGGTAGTGAATCAATGTTGATCTTGGTTAGTTGATATTTATTATGCTTATGTTAATCCTTTTTAGAGGATTTTATTTATGATTGATGATAAGTGTAAAATACACATATCCGTTTATACCAAAAATATCCCTAAATGACCCAAAACAAACTAAAAATGGCAAAGATACGCTTGTTTTTGTGTTTTGTGTGTGCAGGTATGGATAAGACAAAAATCACAAGAAAACCGTCAAAAATGGGCAAACACGGATACAAGAACGGAAGAGTGTGCAAAAGCCGGAAGCCAAAGTCAAAAAGTCAACCCTCAGTCAAAGTCAACCATAAAAGGACAAAAATCCAAAATTACAAATCTAGTCCCTCAAGTTTCAGAAACTTACACAAATGGTCCTTGAAGTCTAAATGGGCCCATTATCCTTAAAACCCTACCCGGATCATAAGCCCAAAACCCTAAAGCCCATTCCCCTTTTATAAAGTCCAGGGACCAAATGTGCCAATTCTAAAAATTGTAATACACTTGGATGTGTAACACTTTTACACTTCACAAAGAGAGGGACTTTAGTTGTCAAAAACCCAAAGTTTAAAAAGTTTTACCCGTTTCAGTTAGAAAAGGGCGCCAAGAACACAGTTACTATTCATCATCCTCTTCAATTCACCACACAGTCAAAAGCAAAGGGCTTTTCCAAATTAAAGGGTGCATTAGACAATTCAATGGCTCTAGTACATGATGGCAGGGATAAATTTGTAATCTCAAGGCACTAATTGGTTCATTCAAAGTAATTAAGCCACGTGGATGAGTGAAAGCACAAGAGGAGGTTGATTTTTACACTGGAAACACTCACATAACTAGCACAAGGACATCACATCAAAGGAATGACAGCTTGGCAATCCGTGTGTACACAAACTTGATCCAACGGCCAACAATTATGATCCAATGATTGGAAAATCGTACGGATGAGATGGAATGGAGCGTGGGAAGCAAGTTAGAGCCTAGAACCTTCAGCAATTGGCTATAAATAGCACACCTCACACACACACAAGGCACTTCTTCTTTAATTTTCTAGTTTGTAGCTTTAAGAATTTTTTAGCTTAATTTAGCTTTAGTTTTAGCTTGAGTAAATTTCATTTTCCGTTTCCTTTTTCAAGCATTGTAATCAAATTCAGTTAATGTAATCAAAAGTTAGTTAATGAAAGTTTTCTTTCTCTTTAAGCTAAATTTGTCATAAACTCTTATACTCATGCTACTGTTACTCATAAGCTCATTTAGGCTTAATCTAGCTCTCACTAGTCTATAAGCTAGTGATTGAGCTTGTTTAATCAAGTCCCTAAATCATACTTAAACTAGAAAATCAGTTAAACCTAAATACCTTTGCTTATTGATTTAAGAGCTTATGGAAGGGGAGCTTACAATGGACGAGCTCCCAATGACTTTACTGGCTTATCTTAGGATAAGCCAGAGCTGTTGATAAGCTCATTTGAGCCCTTTAGCTTCTGTTTAGCTGAAGCCATTTGTAAGTTTCTTTTTAAATTCCTTTGTCATTTAAATATTCAGCATAATAAGTGATTATTTGCTTACTAGCTTTGCTTATCTGCTTATCTAGTTGTTGAATTGGGCTTATTTGTGCTTCATTTTGATTATTAATCATGTCTTCTTATCTGTTTTTAGTTAATTTAGTTTAGAGTTTAGCTTTTCATAATTTGTCTTTAAAAGCCATAAAAACCAAAAATATAGTTAGATTAGTTTGTAGACCTTTGATTTCAGCTTAGAAGTTGTAGATTTATGTTTGCTAGGATTGTTTTAAGCTAATTAATGTCTGGAAATAAGGTTAGCTATTTAGATTATCATTTCATGAACTTAAGTGAAAACTGTTAGAATTAAGGGAGTGTTTGGTTTAGTAGAGTTTGACTTCTTAAAGTCAAACTTAATTGTGCAATTCATTTGAGATAGTTTCAAATTCACTTCAAACTAGTAGTTAAATAGTTTTCATAAGTTAGTTTTCAAAATTTAATAAGTTTGAGCTTATTTTACTTGGCTGTGCACCAGGGGACTATTTTCCTTTTTCTAGCTTGTGAAAATTTTATCCTAGCCCTTTTAGATTTTGTTTGTGCTTGCATTGTGTTTAGATACAACCATTTAGTGTGTCTAGTGTAGAGGAAAGCACCAAGGTATCCTGCATTGGGGTTTTTTGTAACACCCCCAAAATGGGTCGCAGCGGAATAAGGATCCGGGGCATGTTACTTCAAGATCAACAGCACAAGAATGACCCAAAAGTCGTTTAGATTGATACATTGGATTTAAATAAAAGACATATTACAAAAGCTTATAGCTTTACTTGTTCTTGTTTTTTCATTTTCTAGCAAAAATTAACTTAGGATAATCTAGGTTTAAAAATGTCATAAAAATCTCTTTAAATACCAAAAACAGAAGTATTTATAGTTTTGCCTTTTATGTTTTTAGATTTTAAGTTGTGCATTGAACCTTCAAACCCCAAAGTAAATCTCTTTTCCTTTTATCCTTAGTGTTTGAATTAGTTATTATAACCCGTGAAAAATTGGGGATCAATCATCATTGATTAAGCCCTATCGAGCGTGTTAGGCGATCTTCTCTTCGATGGGATTGAAGGTTTAGTATTGTTTGTTTTACTTCAATTCTAATCTCTTTTTAAAATCAACCCATAATTGGACTCCATTTCAGTTTCTTTTCTCCTCAACTTCCATTATAAACCCTAAACCCAAGATCTCCCTTCAATCCAAAGATCTCATCTCATTGTTTTTCATGGGTTTTCGCCGATTGGCATTGGAAGTTTCGAGGAAGAAAATGGTTATAGATCTTATGAAGACACGTGGCTCATATGTTCTCTATTTCGATTTATACGTGTTAATCTATCCAGAGACAATTTTTGGCTAAGGATCTGTTTCATGCTTTGTATTAAGTATGGACATGTTGTTGATTACCTTTCATTCCACTGAATGAGATCAAGGAAGGTAAAAGATTTGATTTTGTCAAAATTTATCAATTGTTGATTAATGTGGAAGAGATTGTGTGGGTATTTATGGTTCACGGTATGGGTTGGTCAATTATAAGTTACAGGCAAATAAGGCATCGATTTGGAGGTACCACCTATTTGAAAGGCAGAGGAACATTCGTATTCGAAGAGTGGAATGATAGACATTTAGGTGGGTTTCAAGGAGCCTAATGTCTAGAGCCAAACGATATGGGAATAAAGAAACAGGAATATTCGTTTGCTTCTGTGTTGAAATCGAACCAGCCTAATAATTGTCATCTTTCTAATATGATCATGATTCCTACCTGCTATTGCTCTTGATGATGCTTGCCTTATCTGCCAATTGATCTCTCTTGTGTTGCTATTGGGAATAATTAAAGTATTAAACGCTATCTAACCTTTCTGTCATCCTTACGATGAGGGTTTGATGAATAAGATCTTTATCTTGGTGGGTATGGGTCCTGACTCCAATCCAAATCGTGTGCTTCCAAAGAAAAAATTTGATTAATCAGCTGTGTATTGAATTGGTTTTAATGAACTGGTTTAATGCTAATAATTCTTTTGTGAGCGTTATAGACTTGTTTGGATTGCTTTAGAAGGATCCCTATGTGTCCTTGAACAATAAAGCGCTTCTCCAAACTTGAGTCTCCTTAGGGTACTTTGACTCTGTCGATTTGGTTAGAGGACTAGGTTCGTTGTCGTTATACAGAAAAGTCTGTGTGATCCAAGGTTAGTATATTTATCAATGATTCGTACAAAATATTGTTAAGGGAAAGTTTATTGGATTTTCGAATTATCGAGAACTAGAACCATGGTCTACTGGACTAGACGATGAATTTTGTGAATTCATCTTCTGTTGATGATCTTGTAGGAGAGGAAAAAAAATAATTCAATTACTGGGTTGCGAGATGATCATGTTTCAGAGTCTAGCTTCATGATGAGATATCGGAATAAAGTTATTAATCGAACAGGAAACCTCCTCAAGATAAGATATAGAGATCCTTTTGGTATTTACAGCATTCTAATAAGCAAGGATAATAAGGAGGCGCGGTCAGGATTAGCGATCCATTCTCACCCTCCTGGTTTCACTCAAGAGGAAAATGTTGGTGTTCGTGTTATTCAGCTGTACATTCTGATATCAGTCCTAAATATAGGTGGATCTCAAAATTTAGTGGCGTTACCGATCCTTTATTTTTAGCCTTAAACTGAAGGATCAATTATGGATGTTATTGAAAAACTTTGGTGGAAGTCGGACAAAATCATGGGATACAACATGGCCGGATGCAAAGAAATAACTTAGAGGTTATTGTAGGCCTCTCTGGAGATTCAATGGTCTTTAATTGAATGTTTGTCTTTAAAAATTCAAGGTCTTGGCTATCAGCCAAGTAACAGTGGATTGGGAGTTAAATAACTAAGAATAAGACTAAACTTTGTTGCTATTCAAGTAACAATGTTGAGAGAGCATTAATTTTTTTTTTTTTTATCAAAGTATTTTTGGGTTATTCTTTTTTTGACTTTTCTTTAGTTCTTCTGTTGGTCTTCAGGAGGAATCTATGGTGTGTGGGGTACCAAATCATCAAACAAATATAAACTCATATCTTTAAGCCTATCCTAATAGCTTTTGTAAAGATAATGCACCATTTCTGATTATTTTGTGGCTGGTTGTGGTACTTGGATTGCTACTGCTACTAAGGTTATGTTTGTTCTCTATTTATGCTCCACAAGATATCTCTGAGAAGAATTCTCTTTGGGAATATATTTCTCAACATTATTGATACATGGGATGGGAGAATGCATTATTTAGGCGATTTCAATGAAAGTTAGATCAAATCAAGAAGAGTTTAGGTGACGATTTGTAATGAAGCGGGACGCCAATGTTTTTATCACTTCATCTCTACTGTGGGTTTTGTCTTCCCTTGAAGGATATTAGTTTACTTGGGCTATCAAATCGGCAGGGGAAAATGAGTAAATTGGTAGGTATTTTAATTTTGGAGGTTTTACTTTTGAAATTTCCTTCTCTGTCTGCTATTTGTCTTGACAGGCATCTTACCGATTCACAGGACCCTTCATTATGGCGCGAAGTTGTTCCTGATTATGGGCCATCCCCTTTTCGTGTCTCTCAATCTTGGTTTACAAGAAAGGTTTGATAAAAACTCATTAAGGGATTCGTGGGAGCTTATTCATGTTCTAATGATTCTTATAAGATTATTCTTCTAAGTAAAAGCTTCATGGCACTTAAAGCTTCATAAAGAGTGGTGTAAAAGTTGATATAAATCGCTATAATGATATCTTGCTTTTTCTAACAAAGCTCTGGTTGGTCTGATATTGGACAAGTATTCGATAATGGGCTTAGCATCGAGGAGTTGTCACTGAAAGGATTTTCTCTCTTTAATGGAGCTTCATTATTTTTAACAAAAAGTCAACTTTAGATTGGCTTCAGAAAAGAAAGGTGAGATGAGACATTGAAGGCGGTGAAGAATTCCAAATATTTCATGGGATAATTAATAAGAATAGATAGCAACTTCGCTATTTTGTGGTGTTTCATAGATTAGATTGGATTGACGAACCTTGTAAGGTTAAAAACGAATTTCTCATAAAACTTTGCCAACTCGCTTTGAGATTCCTTCTGGTCTTGTATTGATATTGATTGTCATTTGTTCCCAAAGCTTTCTTCTGGCAGGTGGCTGACTTGGAGTTTTGATGTTACGTTTGATGAGATCAAGGAAAAACGGTTTGGGATTGCGGAGGAAAACCAATAATAGCGCCAGGTCCGGACGGTTTCTCCATTTGATTTTTTATTCTTACTTTTTGGGATCTATTCTTAAGGCAAGATTTTGTTAAATGCGAATCCGTAAGTTTTTCATCTCAAAGTAAGTTCCTCTGGATGCAATTCATCCTTCTTTGCTCTAATCCCTAAAGAAACATGATGCGAAGTTTGTTAAAGATTACAGGGCTTAATTAGTCTCATCTGGGTGTTTTTATCAAGATCGTTTCATAAGATTTCTGGCTATAAATCGTCTTAAGGATGGGTAATAATCTGAGCTTATTATGTGATGTTCGATCGGCTTTTTATCCAACCGTCAAATTTTGAGGTTCTTTCATTTAAATGAGCTTCATATCTATGGTGCCAAAGCTCTATAAAATCGAGATGATTTTTAAAGGGATTTTGAAAAGGCTTTTGATTCTGTGAGATGGGAACTTCTTTGATATTATTTTAAAGATACTTTGGGTTTGGCATTAAAATGGAGAAGGATGGATCAAGGATGTCTTTCGTCGGCCTATGAGGAATCTATTCTTGTTAATGGTAGTTTCCGACCGCTGAATTTATAGTTTCCACAGGGTCTGAAGCAAGGAGACCCTTATTCTCTTATTTGTTCATCTTAGTTATGAAAGTTTGCATCTTTCTTTCAATTATATCATTAAAAATGCTGATCTTTTTAAGGGTATCCGAATTTGATGATTCGTTGACGTTATCTCATCTTTTCTATGATGATGACACATTCTTCATTTGGCAAATGGGGATAGAGCAAACATTCTTAACATAGTTGTAGCTCAAAAGGCTTCTTTTTGGCTTCGGGTCCTTCAAATCAATAGTTCTTAAGAGTTAAACTCATGGGCATTGGGTCTATAATAAGTGAAGTTCTTGCGGCAGTAAACACTTATTGTGTTGTTTTACTTTTCCACTCGTTCCTCCTTATCTTGGTGTCAAGGTTGGGTGTCTCCTCTAGAGATAAGGCTTGGGATGAGATAATTGGTTAAAGGTTTCTAACAGATTATCAAACATGGAAAATTAAGGACTCTTCCGTTGTAGAAGTCTTTCGTTATCAAGTCCTATCCTTACGTCCTTGACCTCTTTATCATTATGTCGCTGTATAAAGCTCCCTTTGGGAGTTCTTCGTGTCTTGGAATTCCCTTCGCACAAAATTTTTTAATGATGGCCGATATAAATGAACAAGAGATTCTAATGATTAGTTTGGAACAAAATTTTAGGATTCCTAAACAAAAGGACGGGCTAGGTGTGTCCAACTTTCTTTGCGCTTAATTGTATCCTTATTATTTAAGTGGGGTTTGGAGATTTCTTTCGCAGGATGATCCCTTTGGCATCGTCTTATTACTGTTTTATAATGGCAATAGTTCTCATTTTGTTCACACAGGTTTCGGTTTCCTAGTTTATCCCTTGGAATTGTATCTTGAAAGAGCTCAATTCTTTGTCCGCAAAAGTTAGTAACCTTCTTGCGTTTTGAAAAAGAAGTGGGATAAAACGGTGCGAACACTCTCGTTTGGGAAGATAGATTGTTGGTTTAATGATGTCCACCCTTTGCAGTTCTTTTCTCTCGTTTATATGATACGTTGTAGATCAATAAAGGTTATTACGTTGCAGAGAAAACTCATTGATGCTTGTTTGTTGCTTCTTTTCGTAGGAAACCCCGTGGGAGGGGTGGAAGAAGGGAAGCTTAACCATCTAGTTGAACTTGTTGGGTATATATCTTTATCTCCTTCCATTTGATCGTGATGGGGGCATGGCTTCTTGAATCTTCTGAGTGAGTTTTCGGTCACTCGGCAGAACATTCTATTGATGATTTCTTTTTACCTTTTGTTGGTGACTTTACTAGTGGGTGGAAAGTGGTTTCCAATAAAGGTAAATATTTTAGCGTGGAAAGTTTGTTTGGATATGCTCCCACGTGACTTTAACCTTTTCCACTTCTGTGGGTTGATATTCCTTCTTATTATTATGCCCAAATTGGGGTTAGCTGGAGATCATGCTCGCATCTTTTCTACTCTTGTAATTTAGCTCTGACTTTTATGGAAGTAAAAATTGCTCGATGGACATACGACCCGGGAATATCTCTTCCGGAATCTTTTTATCATTGATTCTCATGTATACTATTTGACGAATCAGTCACCTGCAATTTGATTTTGGCTTTAGTTCATTTACACTAGCAGTAGTAACCTTTTTTACTACTGCTGTCCTTTTTGATTTCACTTAGGATAGTTAAATTAGTTTTTTAGGCTTTTAAATTCAGTAGAAATCTAGATTACATATAGGTTTATTCAGTTTAAAGCTTATTTTCTATTTTCTAGCTTAGCTTCTTAGGTGCATTTCATAAAAAACTCAAAAACACCAAAAATAAGTAGTATAAACAGCTTTTTTTTTCATTAGTGCTTAGTTTAGTTGCTTATTAAAAAAACTGAATAGCAGGGGCTTATTAGGGTTCATTAGTTAGCTTATTTTCAAAAGCTTAGCTTAGGACTTGGCTTATTGAGAAATTGAGCTTAGTTTAAAAATGAGTTTTTTGAATTAATTTCTGAGTTTGCACTTTTTAGTTTAAAATTTAGTAGTCTTTTAGTGTTATCTGTTTAGTTAGCTTATCAAAACTAGTTAGTACTAATCTTAAGGTTTCTTAATCAGCTTTTATTTTAAGATTTGAGCTTATATTGAAGCTTGTGCAAAGCTTTTATTGAGAACTAGAAAAAGTGAGTTTAAAAGCTCACTTACTGTTGGCAGATTTTCAAAAGCTTTTTCTAAGCTTATTTTTAAGTTTGAGCTTATGCTCCTTTTATTAAAAGTGCTTATAATTGTGTCCTTTATAAGTTCCAACTTTTGTTTTCAAAATTTTTTTTGCAAAAATGGGGGTTTGCCAGACTTGAACCCGCGACCTCTTGCTTATATGTTCTAAGTGTTAACCAGTGTGCTTCAATAGCTCATCTGGTTAACCTTCCTTCCATTTAATACTTGTACACAATTTCATTTTCCCTTTTAAAAATAAGCCGTAGCTTATTATACCTTATTTAGGGCTTATTTGTTTAGCTTTTTCGTAGTTATTATTTTTCTTAAGTTCCTGTTAGCATTTAGGAATTTCCCTGAATTTTTCACATTTTTCACTTTATTTTGTTAATTTCTAGGATTTTTCGTAGATTTAAAATTTAGAAAATCAATAAAAAAATACAAAAATAACCTTTAAAAATACAAAAAAATAGTTTTTAGCATTAGATTAAATACTTTTAGGTTTACATTCAGAAAAATCATTTTCAACACTTTTAGATTTTAATTTTCAATTTTAAGCCTTTATTTTTAATTTTAAAAATAGGATTTTAATTTTAAAAATAGTTAAAAATAGTTTTCTGAGTTATTATGTTATTTTAGACTTTTCTAAGTTTAAAAATCATTTTTCTTAATTTTTAGGACTTAATTTGCTATTTTTTAGGATTTAATTAGATTAAATTAGTTTTTAATTCATAATAAATTCAAAAATAATCAAAAAAATGTTTTTCTTTTTTTTTTTAAATTTTCTTTTGTCCTATTTTAGGTTTAGAAATTTAGTTTGTATTTTTAGGAGTTAATTTTAGTGTATTTGCTTATTTGTCGCGTTTTATTTGTTCTCGTTAATTAGTTTAAGTGTTCAATTGCTTTAAATTGTTCATTTTAATTGTTGCTTTTATTTAGTAGTTATAGATACTCAAAAATATCTTTTCTCTCATTCAAATCATAATCCAAGCTAAAGCAATGTTTCAATTTCACAAGTCGTTGGGGAAACGACCCGGGTGATCATTCTTCCCGGTTAAATATACGTATTATATATTATATATATCTTTTAGAGTGAGCTTTTCTTAAGGGAGAATTGAATTTCTAGCTTATAGGATTTAGTTTAAGGGTTTATATTCATAGCTTATAGTTAGGTTGTTAAGATCTCATAAGCTCATTCTCTGTCTCAGCTTATTGAGCTTATCAGCTTAATTGCTTTTTGAGAGTTTTGTGCTTATCCCTGAGTTTACTCTTTAAATCATCAATTTTAGTTGGCTTTTAGTGTTACCTAGTTAATTAGCTTATTGCATTTAGATAGAAGGCATTGTTAGCTTTAAGAATCAGCTTTTGCTTTTACATTTGAGCTTATATTAAAGTGTGTACAAGGTTTTAAGTGTAAATAAGTTTTTCAAGCTTAAAAGCCACCTTACTGAGATAGCAGCTTTCATAAGCTCTTTAAGAGCTTAATTTTGGTTTTCAGCTAGTGTTGCTTTTATTAAAAGTGCTTATAATTGTGTCCTTTATAAGTTCCAACTTTTGTTTTCAAAAAAAAAATTGCAAAAATGGGGGTTTGCCAGACTTGAACCCGCGACCTCTTGCTTATATGTTCTAAGTGTTAACCAGTGTGCTTCAATAGCTCATCTGGTTAACCTTCCTTCCATTTAATACTTGTACACAATTTCATTTTCCTTTTTAAAAATAAGCCGTAGCTTATTATACCTTATTTAGGGCTTATTTGTTTAGCTTTTTCGTAGTTATTATTTTTCTTAAGTTCCTGTTAGCATTTAGGAATTTCCCTGAATTTTTCACATTTTTCACTTTATTTTGTTAATTTCTAGGATTTTTCGTAGATTTAAAATTTAGAAAATCAATAAAAAATAGAAAAAAGTTTCAGAAAAATACAAAAAAATAGTTTTTAGCATTAGAATAAATACTTTTAGGTTTACATTCAGAAAAATCATTTTCAACACTTTTAGATTTTAATTTTTATTTTTAAGCCTTTATTTTTAATTTTAAAAATAGTTAAAAATAGTTTTCTGAGTTTTTATGTTATTTTAGACTTTTCTATGTTTAAAAATCATTTTTCTAAATTTTTAGTACTTAATTTGTTATTTTTTAGGAATTAATTAGATTAAAATAGTTTTTAATTCATAATAAATTCAAAAATAATAAAAAAAAGTTTTTCTTTGTCTTAAAATTTTCTTTTGTCCTAATTTTGGTTTAGAATTTTATTTTGCATTTTTAGGAGTTAATTTTAGTATTTTTGCTTATTTGTCGCGTTTTATTTGCTCTCATTAATTAGTTTAAGTGTTCAATTGCTTTTAATTGTTGCTTTTATTTAGTAGTTATAGATACTCAAAAATATCTTTTCTCTTATTCAAATCATAATCCAAGCTAAAGCAAGGTTTCAATTTCACAAGTCGTTGGGGAAACGACCCGGGTGATCATTCTTCCCGGTTAAATATACGTATTATATATTATATATATCTTTTAGAGTGAGCTTTACTTAATGGAGACTTTAGGAAAGTTCTTAATTGCTCTTTTGGAATATTAATAGTATATTTTATTGTGTATAGAAACTAGTAATCAATTGATCATGTTTCGGGAGGTTTGTCCCGTAAATAGCTTAAAATGCCTAATAACGAGTCCCGACACGTCCGTTAATGTTCAAAACGAATTTAGGAAGTTTAACTGTGAAATATGTCGTGTAAATATTCTAAATTCATGGAAAAGTATTTTTGAGTTCATTAAAAATACTAGGAAGCTTCGGGTAACATTTTAAAGTCGTGATTAATGAGTCTTGAGGGAACCCGACATAAAAAGAAGCAACCCGACCCTCCCTTGGATGCCATATCCGGTCGAACCCAAGAGGGGACAAGGGTGGCTAGTTTTTAGCTCTTGTGTCCCAACCTTGGTACATAGCCCTTTTGTCTTGATTCTTATCACACACTTCTCATTTCTTTCAAAAATTAAACACACACTCTTTCTCTCTTCTTTGGTTTGCTCGTCTGAATTTAAAACATATGTTGCAATATTTAATCTATACATTCTCTTTGTGTTTTGGTGATTGCAAACATGTAACTTATAAACCATTATGTAAAATACGCAAGTTACTCGTATACATAAATCATCAACATATAAATTCATCAACTTCTCTCGACGTCCCGGTACTCCTACAAATATGGACTTCGCTAATTGGATCGGGTCTAGAAAAAGGACAAGCCCATTGGGGGCCAAATAGAGTTTGGCACATTAAGGACTATTAAGGCCCATCAAGGCCCAATAAAATCTTCTAGAAGATGGAGGAGATAACTAGTGTGAATTATGCGCTCTCAATTTAAATTTGCCTCTCTAAGAAGGTGGAGGGTAAACTAGTGATGCTTGCTATTTTTAATGAGTTTGCTTCTAGAAGATGGAGGGTAAACTTGTGATGCATGCTTTTATCCAAACACCCTTTTGTCCAAGCACCCTTTTATCCATTGGACAAAAGAGACCTCTCCAAATCAAGGCTCTCCTATAAAAGCCCAAGGCTTCTTCCCCGTCCTCCATGAAGAAAAGCACATAAAGTTTTTCATTCTTCATCTTTGATCATGGTTTTTGCATAAGGCATTGATCATGGTTACACTCTATGTTAGTTCCACTAATACGAAGGGGTATGTAGTAATGTATAGGATGTCTCTACATGAAAGTGATCACATTTGTTTATTCACTTATCATGTAGTAGAACGGGTCACATAGAAGTGATTACATTTGATCACTTGTATGTAAAATGGTAAATTGTGCTGTATGTTGTAAATCATTTGTGTATATTATGAAAGTGTGTATAGTAGTTAGATCGTGGTGATCATAGGAAGGTGTGTTAGATCGTGGTGATCGTATAGAGATTAGATAGATTTGGGTGATTGTTTTTGTGTCTAGGTGAAGTGAAGTAGTGCGGTTAGTATTTTAGTCCTCAAAATACAAAAGGTGTGGTAGATTGGTTCTAGCTAGGATTAGAACTCGACATTTAGCTTAGTGTCGGAAATTGGTGTAAGCTAAAGTTGTGTATGGTTTTTTCCGCCTAAAGGGAGCTTGTTGACTAGTGAAGAGAACTCTCGAGTTTTGTGCTCAGGGAGTGGAGTAGGGCGAAGAGGTGCTTCATGACTGAACAACTATAAATCATCGTGTCCGGTTTGCATTTCTTTTTACTTATCTCTTTACATTTATACTTGCATTTATCGCTCTATATTTATATTTACAATTGTGTGTTGTGTTGCTTATATAGTTTTGATTGTGTTTGTGTCGTGAATTGATGTGAACATTGTGTTTTAGTTTGTATTGTTGTGACACAATTTGATAAAAATAGGCATTGTTAGTATATTATTAATATGAGCATTCTTCATATTATATCACGCTTGATCGGTAATTTGATACGAAACATATTTAAGTTTTTTTAAAGGAAAACGTATTCACTCCCCTCTACGATTTCCACAATTGGTATCAAGAGCCACGTCGCTCTAATTTTCAAAACAAATGGTTTTAAAAATGGAGCACGATCCATGTATCAAATTACCCATGAAGGGGGATTAAATATGAAAAGTGTTTTGTTGCTTAACTTGTATTAGTTTTGTTGTTAAATACAGTTAGCTCGAAGTAAAAATGATGCTTAAAATAAGTGTTTTATGTTCGGTATCAAACTCATTAGGTTCTACATCATTCCGTTAAGTCACTAAATGATTTTGTACAAAAATGGCGAATATGTGTCAGGTGTCAGTCCCCTTACTTCCTATGGCCGGTCCCCTTAATTAGGGTGCCGGTCCCCTTTTATTTAAGGGGACCATCTGTCTGATTCGACAGATTTTCGGAAACTTTGAAAATTCATATAAAATCAACCCTAAGTCCGTAGAAGTCGTGCCACCCGCCATTTTGAAGATAATTGAGTCTACTTTCATATAAAAATACTTTCGAGTATTTATTTCAAATTTAAGTTAGTCAGATAGGAAAAATACTACTTATTGTCCAAAACGTTGAGTCTCGTTTTAATATAAAACTTGTATTTTATCTTTTCCTTTCGAGTCGGACATTTCTAGTCGGTATATCTTTGAGAAATAGTGTAATTAACATTTCAAAAATATTAAAATTGGTTAATTTTTGAAATGGGGAGGAAACTAATTTGTTTTCAAATAAAACCGAGCTATGTATACATTGTTGTATCTAATACATAAAACGACGACAAGCATTTTATGTGTTAAGCTATATGATCATGTGCATTTCTTTATATCATAAGTTTGTTAGTAGAAATTATTAAATGATCGTTGCTATTTGTAATTAAGCTAATTGAATGTCTAAGCACATGTGCCATGTACACTATTAATTTGTAGCTAGTTTTTCGGATCATGCATAACTAAAACTTATGCTAGATTTCTTGCATTAAGATTGCAAAATTGTTCTTGCATTACATATAGGCATAGATCACGTAATTTAAAAATGTTACATAAACATCTTGTAAATCTTTTCTAGTATGAGAATATACTTAGGAATAAGAGTTCAATAACTTGTCAAGTATATTATTAAATGTGTTAAAACTAGTCACCTAAATATTTTCAACGATTTAATATATTTTCAACAACACGTTTAAATATTTTCAACAACTTACCTTGTTTGACCTTAGGTTGTTAAAACAAGTGAAAATGGATCATTTTAATACATTAATATTTAAGTAAAAGAAAACGTATTTTCGAACTCTAAGTGTGTTTGAATTGATC
>BQNB010081275.1:0-22665 GCA_026074375.1 Tanacetum coccineum
GTCTTTTTCGCACAATCTATTGAGGGATATATACTTTAGAACAACTATGTTTTTTTTCTCATCAAATATATATATATATATATATATATATATATATATATATATATTTAGTTAGAACTTGAAGTATGTCTTAGAAGAAACATTCTAGCTCTAATGTATTATAAAGAAAAAACCAATGCTACAAAGCATTTTTCTTTTAAAAAAAAGTAGTAATACTTCGAAAGTTACAGTTAGCATAAAATGTTTAGAAAATCTTGTAACGTAAAATGTTTAGAAAATCCAGTCATCTCCCATAGAAGAAAAGGATGTTGTAAATCAGAATGCAATTAGTGAGTTTTAATTTGAGTGAAACTAAATACCGCGGGACGACCCTGATGATCAAGGTAACATAACCACGTGCCACGCCCTTTTACGTTGCTTTCACCGATATGGAACGTTTGATAAGCGATGCTGCTAAGAATCGAGTCTCCATGAATCCTGTTAACACTGTTTTTGATGCAAAACGTTTAATTGGTAAAAGTTTAAGGATGCGACGGTCCAAAGTGATATGAAGCATTGACCAACTAACTTTATTGTCTAATAGAATCTTCTGACCAATTGAAGATACTAACGTCTTTCCCAAAGGAAGGTTTCTATACAAAGCAAACAAAACTGTTACTATGTTTAATGGCGTCTACATATTGGGTCTTCTACTAGGGGTTTACACGTAAAAAGATAAGTAACTTTAGAAGTTACAAACGATATATTTAAAGTAATATTCAGACTTACTCAATGTCTTGCGAAAAAGAGTATCCTCTCAAGTCTTTTTCGCACAATCTATTGAGAGATATATACTTAAAAGGCAGATCATAAAGTTATGACTTGTAACGATTGAACTTAAGTCGCATATAATATATATTAAGAGCGGGTATAATAGAAAGGTTTTTCACGCTTTGTTCCCCTAACCACACGTCCTCCTCTATTACACCACCACCATGACTACGCGTGGTGATGGATATTTTGTGTTGAATCGGTGGTGGTGACCACCGACTTGCGAGAGAGGGATTTTTGGTGTCGAGTCGGTGATGTTGCCGGTGGTATTTACCACATGATTTAGATTTAATTGTTTGGGCTTTAAAGTATGATAACGCTAAAAAAGACATAGAACTTTTCACTTGTTTTTCAAGTTTTGAAAATTTACTAGAAGGTTAATTACAATAATAATATTAACAATAAAAATAATAATAACTAATGACAATAAAATATCCCGTTACAATAAAATATGAATGTGTAGTTTTTTATAAAGAAGAATAAAAATACAAGAGAAAGTCAAAAATGCCCTTATCAAAACAGATGAAAAGTAAAAAATGCCTTTCGTTAAAACTCAAATTTACAGAATTATTATTAAAAGGACCAAACTTCTTGTGGGTCAAAACAAAAAACGAAATGCGAGAAGAAAAAGGTTGATAGACTAAGGTAGTATTTGAATTCGATATAATTGACTTAAGGGTTTTGCTAATGACAGCCCTTAGGGTTGTCGTTAAGAGAATGAATTTTATTACAAAGCTATCTATTAATCATTATGATTGGATGTCAATTCCGAGAAATATGGATACAATCCCTAAAAATCCGGATGCACAACAAACATTTGATTTTGATTGGATGATTTCATTTATTACATGAAATTGTAGTAAAAAGATTCCTCTTAACGACAACCCTAAGGGCTGTCATTAGCAAAACCTTTGACTTAATATGAAAAAAAACTGAATCCATTAAGTGTTTGTTTATAATTTAATAGAAAGAAATGATTTAAAATATAAAGTTATAAAACTGAAAATCTATGTATTAATTTATCGCTTATTTAAATACCACTTAATACAAATTTAAAAAAAAGAGCATAAATTCGTTATAACCGACAAAAGTAACAAAAGAACTACTTGTATTTAACTGATTAAACTCTTTTTAATTTACAATCTTGTAAAATTTACAATCCTAGTCCAAATTTTGTTACAACTCATCTCATCCAATCTTTTAAATTCCCCAAAATTCTTGAATACAAATATTCGATCAGCCCAATAAATGAATTTGTTGAGTCTAGAAACAAAAAGACACAAAACCAAAACGAAAAAAACTCCACCAAAAAACATTTAGGGTTCTTCCAATTCACAAGCAACCAAATCACAATCACAAATTACACCTCTTTTCTTTTTTCTTAATCTCAACATTTCATCTTTCTTAATCTTGAATTTCAATCTTAAAAAAAAATACCCTTTTTTTCCTTTTCTTTTTTTGATCAAGATTTTAGCATTCTAATCATTCTTAGCTCAAGTTCGTTAATGATTAAATTGATGATTGATTCTTCTTAAAGATTTGATTTTGTGATCTGGGTATTTGTTTAATTTTGTTGGTTTTGTGTTGATTGAAAGTTAGGGTTTAGTTTTTATAAATTTGGGGATTTTAGGGTAAAAATTTGATTGATTTGTGTTAAAGAATTGATTTTATGAAGTGGGTGTTTGTTTGATTTTGTGGGTTTTGTGTTAAATGTAAGATAGTGTTTGGTAAAGGATGTATATTGAGGAATTGAAAGAGGGTGATGGGGATGGTGTGGTAGTTACGGTATCGAATACGAAAAGGGTGCTGGTAGGAGCAGGGGCTCGTGCTTTGTTTTATCCGACATTGTTGTATAATGTTGTAAGGAATCAGTTTCAGACTGAATTCAGGTGGTGGGATAGGGTTGATCAGGTATGCTATGTTCATTATAGTTTTGTTGTTTGATCAAGTTTGTTATTATGTCGTGTTATTGTAGGTAGGTTATGTTTTTGGTATTGATGTGTATGCCTGTTTATGGCATGTGTTGATTTTTGCTTCCTAGGCCGACCTGTATAATTTCGCTACTATTTTGTTATGCTAGTGTGATCATTAGTTTAAGTTCTGTTGTATAGCATATGTGTAAGTGTAATTGATTGATTGTAGATAGGTTATACATGATTTATATGCTTCTAATGATGTGTATACCCAACTTTTGTTGCTTTTAGGTTTCTAGGCCGGCCAAAATACTCTTTGCCTGCCGCTGTTATCTTTTTGTGTTCTATAGTGTAACTAATGTAGAGTGAAAGAAATGAAGAGATAATTGTAAATTTTTTTAGTTTGTTTTCCTCGTATACACCTTTAGAGAACACATAAAATAGTTATAACGCTTGGCATTCATTACTCCTTTGATAACTTGGCCAATATGTGCATAGTTAGTTAAAGTAAAGTATCATAGCTGTTACTTAAGTACGTAGTATGTGTTTTTCATACATAATGAGGCGATTATAAGATCACTTGTTTCTTTTTGTTTCAAATTTGTGTAGATACATCATACATGTATGTTTAGATGCACTCTAACAGTATTTTTTAATTTTAGGGTTAGATTAATAATCATTCTGCATATTTATTTGTGTTTCAAAAGAACCATCAATGCTACAGTGTGCAGCAACGTATTCTAAATGGTGGTTATTATTGCATTGAAGTTTCTACAAGTACAAAATCAATATTTTTTTGCAGTTGTGCCTGGTTACTTTACATTTTTGCATTAAATTATGGTTTGATTGCTTTTGAAGACCAAATACTATGGTTTGAATAGTGACTCTTGAAGAATTGAGAAGTCATCATACTTGTTTCTGTAACTGTTTCTTCTAAGTGCCATAAACAATACAATTTGAATTTGAGCAATCTTAAGCACGTAGTTGAAATTTGAATGCAACAAAAAGACCATTGGGTTGCCACTTGCCAAAAACCTATGATTATCATGAGATAGGGTGTTTCTTTTTCCAAAATTTAAGAGCTGAAGGCTCAGGGTAATGTCATTTTTTTGTTTTTGAAAAGTATCCTGGTGTAATTTTTCTTGGTCTGATGTACCACTCCCGCAAATGCTTTATTGATAGTTTCTGTGCTTAATTGTAAGCTGCAATCCACTTTTGAAAACAAATAAAGCAAAAGTCATTCCTTGTTGAGATTATCTTAGAGATGGGTAAATGGTTGAAGTGGGTCAGGTCGACTAGAAATACATTTGGCTTTTTACATATTTCTTCTTAATAATTAGCATGTCAAATATGATTACACGAGTTAATGAATTATATTATTTCAATAATAACAATAAGTCAAAAACCCATGTGTCCTGTTAATTTTTGAGCTGGTATGTTAAAAATATCACCATTAGAGATAAAACATAGCCAAAATCGACTCATTCTCCGGGTCGAAGAAGCCACTTTTTAGTTTGCTTGTCAAATAATAGTGAAACTGTAGGCACTAATAGTTTGTAAATTTCTTGCTTCTCTTCATTGCGTTCATTCTTACTGCGTTACAACAATACTAATGATAATTTCTTGATCAGTTTGTATTGTTAGGGGCTGTGCCGTTTCCCACTGATGTTTTTCGCTTGAAGGAAGTTGGTGTTTGTGGTGTTGTTACCCTTAATGAATCTTATGAGACTTTGGTTCCTACATCACTATATCATGTAAGTGTGCCAACTTAGTTTATCCATTCATATACTTTCTTAATGGTGCATGTGGAATTAGCAACCTAAGCTTAGATCTATTTTGTGATCGGAATTTGTATCTTTTTATAGATTTTTTTATTTGATTTAATGTTTAATCTGATCATTTATAGGCTCATGGAATTGATCATCTGGTGATTCCAACAAGAGATTATCTATTCGCTCCATCAGATTATGATATATTCCAAGCTGTGGAATTCATCCACAGTAAGTACTTGTATAGTCGTATACTTGTATCTATAAACCAATATCACTGAGTGGATTATGGTGTTCATATTGTTTTTTTTTCTTTCTGATTTATGAAGGAAATGCATCTGCTGGTAAAACAACATACGTTCATTGTAAGGCTGGGCGGGGCCGCAGTACAACCATCGTTCTATGTTACTTGGTAATGCTTTTCAACTTCAAATTTACATTTGTTTAAATTGTTCTTGCAATTGCGACCATTTACTTTTGAAGCTTTAAAAGTATTCAAGGTTATTAAAAATGTTTGTGAACATAGAAACATGCTAAATGGGTAAAATGGATTGATAGTAAAACTTGGTAAATCATGTTATTTGTTATTTGAAGTGTAGTATTGAAATAATGTGAGTTCTTTTAATAAAATCTGAATAAGTATTTTTTATAAAATTTGTTCTTTGGGACAGAAATCAATTCCAACTCAAGCATCAAAAGTTACACTTTCTGACCACCTCTAAATCTTTTGGCTATAAAAACAGGTGAAGTACAAGCAGATGACACCTGTTGCTGCGTACGAGTATGTGAAATCCATTCGACCGAGGGTACGCTTGGCTTCTTCCCAATGGCGAGCTGTTCAGGATTACTATTATCGTGACAGAGTTAAAAAACCCTCGAAATTCGAACCATTTGATGATGCAGCCGTTGTCTTGGTATCAGAGTCTGATCTGGAGGGTTACACAGAGAGCTTTGACTCAGGTTTGGCACGTAAGCACTTCTTAGCAGAACTTAGCGTGGTGTGTAGGGCTCAGTTTGTAAGTCAGGCTGCCATTGCTAGACTTTCTTGCTTGTGGCTTCGATGCCATGAAGTTCAGAAAATCCCAACGAAGGATTTGGCAACCTCTGAACAGATGGGAGGAGATGTTGGCATCAATATCCGTGTTCACTAAGCCATGAAAGGTAAAGAGGTTGCAAGTGTTACGATTTCTGAAGTGTGTATATGAAGAGTATGAGTGACTGACTTTGTTACGTATATTAAGGAATAATGGCCTCCCCTGCCAATGTAAGTTAAAAGCCCAAAAGAAATGCACGGCTTTTGTGTGTGTACATATAAGTCGATTAGATGGTGTTATTTTGTAGATTGTCGTCTCTTTGTTCTTCACTTTGTATATATAATTTTATATAATTTATTATGTGACTAATGGTAACAAAATAGTATTTTACTCGAAATTTATGTTTATTTTTTAAACATGATTGGTCATGTGTTGTTTTATGTGAGTAAACCATCATTATAGAACTTCTATTGTATTTCTACCTATATTTTAACTCAAATGGATATTATATCTTTTATATAATAAACCAAAATCTAAGGATTTACGTATTTCAAAAAAATCAATTCTTTCCTTATTTGACAATAGTTTTTTTATTATTAGTTTTTTTTAAAAAGATGCTTAATTAAAAAGGTTAAATATTTCTTAACTTGACAAAAAAGCATAAATTCATTTTTAGATTTTAAAAGAAAAAAATATAGATATAAAAGTATATGTGATTTATGTGTCAAAAGTCAAAAGAAAAAAGCTTAAACAATTGAGAGTTACTTTTTAAACACTGGGTATCGAATTTGTAAATTATGTACTATACTAAAAGTCATAAATATGTTGTCTCACGTTGCTACAGTAGCCTCTCCGATTGCTTATACGGAGACTTGTAGATTTTAAAACATAAATTCGTTTTTAGTTTTTAAAAGAAAAAAATATAGATATAAAAGTATGTGATTTATGTGTCAAAAGTCAAAAGAAAAAAGCTTAAACAAATGAGAGTTACCTTTTAAACACTGGGTATCGAATTTGTAAATTATATACTCCCTCCGTCCCACTTTTATTGTTCTCGTTTGACTTTTTGAATTCTTTCTTTTGGAACTTTGATTTTTAATATTTTTGTTTGTGTTATAGTGTTTATATAATATATGATGCAAATATATGATTTATGTTGGTTTTTAAATATATTTTCATTGGTTTATAATTTATGTAAAGTAATATAACACAACAAAAATATTAAAGATTCAAAGTTGAAAAAGAAAGATTCTAAAAAGTCAATTGAGGACATTAAAGTGGACGGACAGAGTATTATACTACAAAAGCATAAATAGTATGTCATGCATTGTACTGTAGCCTCTCTCGATTGCATATATGGCATGGCTTGTAGAAATTATGTGTTTATTTAAGACTTTGTATATACTTTATAATGAAATTATGTGTTTATTTAAGTCCACATGGATGAAGGATACAAGGGCAGGGGTGTGCCCCGGTCCTCCAATTTTTTTTGCATTTTAGTGTAATTTGAAATCAAGGCTAGTAGAAAAAAATAATTCTTTTGATTATTGGCCCCTTATATGAGTAATATGACACTTTGGTTCTTCTAAGAAAATGGCCCTCAAGCTCCGTCCTTAAGTGGAATATTTGTAGTTATGCATACACTGAAATTCCACTAGACAACCTTTACTATAGGGTTTAGCTCTCAAATCCAGTATTTTTAAATCTAGCTTCGATTTTGAATCATTTTTGAGAATGCTATAGAAGTCTAATCATAATACAATTTGTTATGAAGCTGGAATCAAGATAAAGTCCAAAAGTCAGACAGAAAGTCATAAAATTTCCGTTTA
The DNA here is from genome assembly GCA_026074375.1 of Tanacetum coccineum. Taxonomy (NCBI): domain Eukaryota; kingdom Viridiplantae; phylum Streptophyta; class Magnoliopsida; order Asterales; family Asteraceae; genus Tanacetum; species Tanacetum coccineum. The sequence continues at coordinate 7,356 of BQNB010081275.1, forward strand.
CGGAAATGCGAGAAAAAACCGTTTACATACCTTCCATTTATCCTCTAGTTATAATTACCCCTCCATTGTATCATTTTTCTTTTAGCTGAATCATTTTACAACAAATTCTAATGTTAACAAATTCTCTCTCATTCAATTGTAAATCAATAAAACACTTTTATCTTAATTTCTCTCTTCTTGTCTTTTGACGAATTCTGGATATTTGTGCATAATTATTCTTCCTACTGATTGGACTGGAATTGATCATAATAAAAGTCGCTTATCAGCGCAATCCACCTGGACTTATTCTATTGTGTTAAATTCAATTGTAACTACCAAACAGAATCTGTTATAACTCACAACAATATCCATAATAACGGTTTTATTCAAGCTTTTTGATCACATTCACAACTTTATCATTCATAAACCACAAGAACATGGTGAATTCCAGACAAATTAGTTGCTCAAATTGATGATTCTTTGAAGAATCTCATTGCTGAAGCAATAGCTAACAGCAATGGCTACTGTTACAAACTATTGAAGATCAAGTGAATAAGTCCATTGTGCCATGGATTGAGTCTTTGTTAAAATGTTGTATACAAGACAAAGACTTCTTATGTGCTGAGATGAAAAAGCTTCAGAGAAGCATCCACATATATGCTCCAATTCGACCAATATCCTAAAGTCAGTAGTATGGTAGATTGGAGTTTCCTAAGTTCTCTGAGAAGATCCTTACTGGGTTGGGTGTATAGATTTATTCATTTTTCAAGGTGGATGCAGTAGTAGAGGTTCTGAATGTCAAAAATTAGCTTCTATGCATTGTATGACAAGGCATTAGCTTGGCAATCAGCAGTACAAATAAGATGTATGGGGAAGTATGTTGTGAGAGTGTATGTTGGAGGCATTACTTAAGTGGTTTTCTAGTACTTAGAGGTACCCTATGACTGATTTGAAGAACATTAGCCAAAAAATGGGTTTTGTACATAGTTTACATTGATGCTTTTGAGGTGTGATGGACCAAGTTGAAGTGAATGAATCTCAAGCTGAATAGTTTCTTTTGGGGGGATTGGATAATTACATAGAGTTGTGTGTTGAGAATTTTATTAAACACAGTCTTGGCAAGATTGCTTATTGTTTGTCCAAGTTACAAGAGGCCAACAATAATGTGTCTAAGAAGTATACAAGCCCCTATTTACCACACAAGTACAATCAGTCGTACCCATTACACATTTTGCTAAGCCTATTTCAACCACAGTTGCCTTCTGCAATTCAAAAATTTCAATAGAAGAAACAACTTGTGGGCAACACTGTTCCATATAAGAGAAGCAATTGAGCCGAGGAATTGGATGAGAAAAGATTAAAGAATCAATGGCTTTTATAGGTGACAAAAAAAAAGTATGCTGCCTGGTCACAAGTGTAGTGGGATAATTGTATACATTGGAAATGGTGGAGGATTTGGGACTTATGAGATGATAAAATGGGACTAGTTCTTGTTGAAGGGGGTGTGGTAATATGTGGATAGTGTAGTGAAAGGCGGTAGAGGGAAATTTAGTGAATGTCAAAGAAGAGATTGATGTAGCTGCACAACTCATATCATCACTGAATGCATTTCAGGAGTCATCTACATTCCAAACATTGATGGTTAAAGGAATATCAATAATCCGCTGTAAATATCTTTAATGATTGTTGGAAGCAGCACTCATAATTTTTAGATATACACATGCAAAGCAAAATGGTTGTCCAGTTAAAGAAAGATTACCATTACAAGTTACTAGTTACCTGGCGGGGGATTTCCTTACTAAGTAGTCATATGGATGTAAGGGTTTGACTTGGAGTTTACTAAGGAGAGAATTCCAATGCCTAAACATGATGCTAAATCCCGTTAGTTGGTAGTGGAGTGGTTTTAGGAGTTACAATGGTTAGAATACATTAGGGGACATTGTTTCCAACTTTCTTAAGCTGAGGATGGAGGTCATTTATCAAGAAGGAGAGTAGTCCATACGAGGAAGCTCAAATGCATACACTGGAGTGCAATGTGCTTGGCGCAAAGCAGTTGTGTGCTAAGTTGTTTTCCATGGCAATTATGTGTGTATCCTACTTAGGAGTACAAGTTGAGTTTATGAACACTGAAGTTCACCACAAAGGCTAATGAGGTACTCAACTTTAAGTCTTTGTTGCAGGAATTGAAGTATGAAAAAAGTGTTTGATGTTCCAAAACACTACACCCATAGAAAAACAAATCACAGAAATTCACTTACTAAGATCATAAATCACCCATTAAATGAGGCCCTTTAGGAATCCACCTACACAAAAGATGCTATAGAGGCCATGGTGACTAAATTGCTTGAAAGTGGAGTCATAAGGGGAAGCCACATACCTATTTATTCCAAATTTTATTGGTAAGATGCAAGGATGGGTTGGAGAATGTGTGTGGTTATATAGTGTTATTAATAGAAAATGTGATAGGAACAAGTTCCACATTCATTATAGAGGAGGCTTATTTGATGAAATGTTTGGAGCTCAAGTGTTCACTAAGCATGAGATTTAAGTTGGTTACCATCAGATAAGGATGTCGTGAAGAGGATGTATGTTTACAAGACACTTTTGAACCTACCAAGGACACTATGAGTTCCTAGTCATGCCTTGGGTTGACAAATGCACTCCCTCTTTATTCCAAGCTCTTCATGAATAGGTGTTTGCTCCTTTCTTGAGAAAATTGTTCTAAGTGTCTTTGATGGATATTCTGATGTATAGTAAAGGACATGGGGGGAACATGCCTCAGAACACTTGGATACTGGGTGTTACAGACTATGCATGCTCAGCAAATTTGTATAGCAATGTGAGTAAATGTGTGTCTCTGGGACAACACAAGTAGAATACCTTGGCCCTGTAATTACTGGTGAGGGAGAATTCTACATTTACTAAGGTAAAAGTAGGAAGATTGGAAATTCCTGTGAATATCAGAAATTAAGGGGAATTTTTAGGACTCCACAGGATATTATAGAAGTTCATAAAGAACTATGCAGCTATTAGAAGCCCTTAACAGCTTTATTAAAGAAGAATGCATTTGAAATGGTCTCAGCAGCTTCAAGTGGCATTGGATGATTGAAAAAAGCTATGAGAATGCTCCTGTCTTGGGACCTTTTACCAAATTTTCAAGAAGGTTTCATTGTGGAAACTGCAGCTTTTAATGAAGGCATTGGGGCGAGTTTTGCAACAAGGGGAAGCCCAATTGTTTCTTAAGCGATCATACCACCAAAAACATAAGGGATTATACTTATGAGAGAAAGGAGTTTATGGGCTTGTTAGTCTATGCATTAGAGAAGTCGGAAAAGGGTATCTGTTAGGGAAACACTTTAAAATCAAAAACAGGTCATTTCGTTGAAGTAATTGATGGTGCAAAGGTTGACCACTACATTCCAAATTAAATGGTTACCTATAAACTTCTAGGGTATGTATGAACTAGTGATATCTAAGATACAAGCAGGCATAAATAAGCAATAAACATCATATAAAAGCATAAATAAGCAAAGAATAAGCAAAGATAAGCAGTCTAATAAGCTAAACAGTAAATAAGCTAAACTTTTGAAAATGGAAACTTACAAAGGCCCTTGCTCAAACAGGGCAAAAAGCTTATAAATAAGCTAATCTACAAGCTCTAGCTTGTCAAAAGACAAGCTAGTAGTGTCCATAAGCCCTTCCATTTCTGGCTTATCATCCAAATAAGCTGTGGTATTTGAGAGTGATTTCTTTTTGTGAATTTTCTTTAATACTTAATAATTTTAGTTTGATTAATGAAAACAGCTTATGAGAGAGTTATATAAAAGCTTCTAGTACTTAACCAAGACTTGAAAACAATAAGAGCTTAAAAACAGATTTCAAAATATAAAATTCATCAAACTTTCATTAAACTTAAAAAGGTTACTGATTCACCCAAATACGTATATATATAATATATAGTATAATAGGATATAATCAATAATAGTATAGTAAGTATTTTCCGTCGGGTTCTAGAAAATCGCTTTTAACCAAAGCAATTATCAAAAACCTCCCGGGTCGTTTCCTCGGCGAGAAGTGAATGGAAATCTACGTTCAAGTTGTAAATCGAGCTTGATTATCATTTAAGTTTTTGGGTTTGGTTTTCTAAATCTACTAAAAGGGAAAGCATATAAAAGGGAAACTAAACTTTTGGATTTAAACTATTTTTAAACTAATATTAATTTTAAGATTAAAAACTACAAGATTATACTAAAATTGATCTAAAAGATATAAATGACGAAAATGCTTGCTAAGTGACGTGAAATGTTCATTAAGTGCGGGTTTAGGTTTAACGAATTAAAATCCTTCGAAAACAAATTTCAAGAAATTAAATGACAAGTAAAGTAAAATGCTTTTTCAAAATAATTGACAAGTAAAGTAAAGTGCTTTTTAAAATAAATGACAAGTATTTAAATTGCATTAAAAGTAAATGACGGTATGTAAATTGGAAAATTCTAATGACTATTAATTTTTTAAACCTTTTTAAAACCGCACTTAAATTCCAAATCACTAATCACTTAGCAAGCACTAATGAACTACTCACTAATCATAACAAATAAACTAGCAACAATCATAAGATCAAACATAAACATTTTAAGCTAATAATTCTAAACTACTAGTATTAAAAAGGGAAAAAGGGTAACCGAATGAAGAACCGCAATGATATAAAACCACCCGATCTTACAAACTTAATAAACAAATAAGTTTATCACTTTAAAGCTTTTACTTCACTAATTAGCGAATAAAGGATGTCACCTTTATCCACTAAATATTTTTCATAAAAAACTATAAAGATCAAAAACCTTATAATTTATTAACCTTATAAACCCTAAAGCTCCGACCTTAGATGTAGAAGGAAGGAATATAGAAATAAGACAGAAAAATTTTTTTAGAACCAAAATAAGCTAATAAAAAGATGAGAAACTTTAGATCTAAATCCACCCGAAACTAAGGTGTTCAATCAAGTGAACTCGGATCGGGTATATTTAAGGATTTAGATCTAAGAAAAATAAGCTAGAATTAAAAACTAAATTATAGATAAAATGCGAGCAGAAATAAAAGATATAGTTATTTTTAGTGCGAGAGCGCGACGCGCGCACCAAAAATATCTCCAAGGTGTTCAAATCAAGTGGAACAAGAGACGGGTATATTTAAGGATTAGATCTTAAAACAATAAACTAGAAAAATAAGCACTCGAAAATAAGCCCTCATGAGTAGACCTGTTCCACAAAACATAAAACTAACTGTTATATCAAAACAACTTGTAACAAATTTCATATAGCATAATTTATTTCCATTCATCTATCTAACGAATCCAGGTCCAATTGTATTTTATTAGACTACCAAAGCGTGGCCCAATCACATGCAACCCAAAACTGATACAATTAGGTCCTAGACAATTCTAACTAAATGAGGCCCAAGATCAAATTTTCACAACCAAACGAACTGATTAGAACACAAGTAACAAATTTTGCAAATAAGCTAAAACAAGCTTTATAAGCTAAATGATGAGCATAAGTCACGATAACAACATAGCACAACTAATAACAAATAAATGACGAGCAAGCATTTAAGATGACAAATCCAATACGAAACTAAAACAACTAAAATAGATTAAGTACTCGCGAGACAAAACGAGACAAATAAGCACACGGAACTAAATTAAAAAGGCATCGTAAAAACTAAATAAGCAAGGATTCGCAACCTTAGAAACCAAATAAGGTAAAAGCACATTAACATCTTAATCTCTAAAAAAATAAGTTAATTAAATCTATTGCAATTACTAAAAGCTCAACCGAAAACAAATAAGCTAATACAAAGCTTATCCGAGTTCAAAAATAAGCAAGGACTAGAAAAGAGATACAAAAAGTAGAACAATCAAATTATTCGAAAATAAGCTTAAGCCAAAAGCTTATTCGCATCTTATAGAAAAGAGCTTAAAACTAAATAAGAGCTTCAAGTAAATAAGCTATTAAATAGCTTATTTAATTCGTTACTATTTATTAAAAAAGCTCAGTTAATAAGCTGTAGAATAAGCACTAGGATGAGCTTAAATTGTGAATAAGAAAGTAAAGAAAAGGAAAAGAAAGTAAGCTAAATCAATAAGTACAAACCAAAATTCCAATAAGCTAAAGAGATCTTTATTACAATAAGCAAAAATAAAATGTTTACCATAAGCTTAAGATAAAAAATAAGCTAAACTAAACTGAAAAAATAAGCTAAAATCTAAAGAGTAAAAATATTAAAACTAAAATCCTCCCTTTTCAAATGAGGAGAGCGGACTGGATATTTATATCTTTCCAGGGGGTGAACATGTAAATCTTGTCCCAACCAATCATTTGCCTTTATCCTCGTACCCTCGGATCACCACATTTACAAAACTTGATCCATCCGTTTGAATTGTGCCACATGGGTTATGTAACTGCGTTCCTTGGACGCAATTAATTTTCCAACGTTGGATTAAAATGCAGTGAAATGCATTGAGAGTGTATACAAAATTTGTCCTGATACGTGTCCAATTTCTACTTGCCAATTCATGATAGTGCTTGATCACATGACATGTATCCATTTAATTTAGATGCACATGACATTGATGTCATGGTGACGTCACTCCAACTTTTATAACAGATTTTGCCATTTCTTTGTTGGGCTAATATTGGGCTTAGGCTTTCTTGTGGGCTTTAGATTCAAATGGGCTGGCCCGGCCCATAAAATGGGTTACGGGCTGGCCTAATAAAATCCGAAGGCACCATTGAACTCGTAATTTTGTGCTCTTTCCACTGGTATGATCGGGGACTTTTCATGACTTCATCTTGGCTTTGAGTAATAATTAACTTTGACCAAATTAATCCCGATAATTCTTGGTTTTGCACCGTTTTCAATCCTATTTACCCGCAAGACATAAAAATACCAAACAAACATATTTGTAATATAATAAAGCATATTTTAGCATTTTTAGTCCGTTTAATAGTGTTTAACGGGATATAAAAGATGTATATTTTAGCAAATACCAGACGACAATGAAATAGTTTATAGGATGATATCAGAATAGTTCGTTAATCAATAGTGAAATGGTTTATAAGACGATAGTAAAGTGATTAATAAGCTGTTTAGCAAAACAGTTAGTAGACTGACGGAAAAATAATTCATAAATGACAGTAACTCTGTTTATAAGATGATGCTAGTATAGTTTTTACGACAACATCAAATAGTTTATATTAGTAAAATGGTTTATAAAATAATAGTGAAATGGGTTGTAAGACGGTAATAGATTTGAGGAGTACCTTACATAAATTATTTTAGAATTGAAGTGTAACTAACGAAATCGCCATGACACAAAATGAACAGAGGGTTTAGAAACATCCACTCGATACATAAAATTTTTAGGGAAGTACTAGTGTAAAACTCTTAGGGGTCACAGTCCAAGTCTATTTAGGTTTCGCTAGAAAAGGTAGGAAAATCTCTCCTTAAGTATCAACATTATCTTTGATGACGTTGGAGTTCTCGCGAGCTTCTACCTCCCAAATACGATTCGCATAGTTCAGATTTGGACAATCACTCTTGTAATGTCCTGGCTTTCCATACTCCTAATAGGTATTTTAGGTTTCTAATTTGCCACTACGGCCTCTAAGTTGTTTATCGAAACGGGTGTCCTACAATTTCTATTCATATGGCCAACTCACTTGTAGTTATTGTACTCCACAGTGCCTGGCCTACTGTGGCACAACTTACGTTTTTCGTAGTAGGGTAACTTTCCTACATATCTATTCTTGTTATTTGGTCTAGCAATGTAAGCTCTCATGACCTTTTGTCTTTTATTTCGTTATTGGCATTCCTTACCATCTCGGTTCCCTAACGTACGACCTGATCCAATTAGTCATGAGCCACACGGACTTTTGCCTCATAGACAGCAACAACTTTAATAGCATTAGCAATTCATCGGGTTACAATACGTTCGATCCTCGCGGAACTCATTCCTTGTCTTGTTGTCGGTATTTTCTTCAAATTCGAACAGAGTAAATAATATAAGTCGAATTTCAAAAGTCGTGTTTCCAAAAATGGAATGTTACGAGGTGATGGGTTAAAGTTGTGTGCGAATTAATCGGCATGTTTCTAGAAGTTACGAGAAGTAAGAAAAATTAAGATGTAACCAGATGACGTAGGTGTTTCAACAGTATGAGGCGGGTGTTCAAAGTCGTCTTCAGAGTCGAATAGTAGGATAATCAGTGGGGTTGGCAGACTGTAACGGGTTTCAAGGTTATGTAAAAAGATATAATGTAAGGTCAAGAAAAGTTTTAAAGATCATCGTATTATTCACGATGTGTTAGAAGTAAACGAGACCATTGTGTCACTCACAATGTCTTAGAAAAGTTACACACACATACACACACACGCACACACACACACACACACACACACACACACACACACACACACACACACACACATATATATATATATATATATATATTGTAGGCAAGTTCCATAGTTGAAAATGGGCGAGGAATATATACGTAGCAAAACGAAACGCAAAGAAAAGATAAATGCAAGACAAACGTAAGCTCATAGCAAAATAGAGCTCAAAGACAAAAATAAACGCAAAGCAACATAAACGCAGGGAACGATAAACACAGGGCAGAGGTAAACCCGTAACAAAGCATGCTGGTATGTGCTTAAATACACATACCTTTTACCTAATAAAACGAGCTAAAAAGACCAATAATGAACGAAAATGACATAAAAATGCATTGTATATGTGTATTTTGTGATTTGTGTCTTGCAGGTATGTATATTAAATAAAAAGACAAAAACGAAGCCAATACGGATAAAACCGAGCACGAGAATGGAAAGAGTGCGGAAAACCGAAGCCGAAGGCGTATAGATCCTTAATAGGTCAACCCGTACCCATTTATTGGGCCGGGTCAGCCCATTAACATGTTATCTATACTAATATAAGCCTTAAATTAAAAAGCCTAATATCCCTTATCCATTAATCCTAAACCTAAATCCCATACGCTGGCCCAAATCCATAAAAAAAGCCTAAACCAATCCCCGTCCTTATTCATAACCCAAGTAAAAAAAAACGAGTCAACAATTATTGTTCCCCTTTCCCTCCTAATTTCACTTTCACACGCAGGGGATGATTACCAAGGTAAATCAATATCACCTCCACACGCTCTTGAGCTTCTAGAAGATCTCTCTGACGTGTCTGACACTACTCAAGGCCACGCTGGCAATCCTCTACTCTCCCATTGGTTGTGAATGCGTGGAGGCTAATCAAGGGCTCAGATTAGATTTGTTGGATTGAAGGGACGAGATTAAAGGCTTAGGACGCTCCTAGAGGTTCTGGATCATTCCCCTCCTCACTATAAATAGAGGAGGCCTCACACAGCTTAGATTGTCTAATTTTTAGCTTATTTTAGTTTTTAGCTTAATTTTGTAACCTTTAGCTTATTATTATTGTATGTTCTTTCCAAGCTTTGTAACTTTTTATTAATAAAATTGCAAGTTCACTTTTAAATCCTGTATTCTAAAATCTGTTTTACTTATTATGCAAATTTAGCTTAGAATGTTTTTGTGATATCACCTAATAAGCCAATAGGCTCTTTATTATCTAAATAAGCTAGTATAAACTTAGTTAAGCTCTCTAAGGCTTAACTGATTAAGCTACTCAATCAAACCACCCTCCAAATTACGTTAGCTTATTTGGATGATAAGCCAATTATGGATGGGCTTATGGACAATACCAGTTTATCTCTGATAAGCTGGAGCTTGTAGACAATCTCCTTTGAGCATTTATGATCCTTGTTTGAGCTAGGATCAAGGTACTTCTCCTTTTCTTATTTTATAGCTTAATTTTCTGTTTTAGCTTATTGTAGTGCTTATTTTCTGCTTATTATTGCTTAATCTTGCTTAATATAGCTTATTATTGCTTATTATTGCTTATTGTTATTTGCTTTTTGAATAGATCTCACTTGTCTTAGTTTTTCATTAAAACTGCCTTAAATGCCATATTATAGCTTATTGTTCTAGCTTATTGTTTACTGCTTATTTGTTGTAGAGTATTGCTAATTTGTGCTTAAAAATCCTAGTTCTTAACATGTTTTGAGGTTTAACAGCTTATTTTAATCTGTCTTGGTCTAAAATTGGTTTTAAAAAGTTTAAATGGGTGTTTGGGTTAAGCTTTAAAATGGGTCATATGAGGTTCAAAATCTTTTCTAGTTTTCAATTCAGTTTCAATTAGCTTTTATTAAGTTTATGATTTAGTTATTAAAAGCCTAAAAGTAGTTTTGTTAAGTTTTTACTTTGTTTGATCAAATTCCAAGTCTGCTAGTGTTAATAGCCTTCATAACTGTCTCAATCTTTGATCTATAAAAATAAGCTTTGGGTGTAGTGTTTTTGTGATCAACATGAACTCTATTTACATGGTTATGCAACTGTTTTGAAGCTATTTAGCCTTTAGAAGGTTTTTGATCAAAATTAGTTTAGTAGTAGTAGTTTTTAAAGTGTCTTTTTATGAAGATCAATAGGGGTTACAATTTAATTTAATTTTGGAACTGTTCTTCTTGCTCCCCCTCAATTTCACATATATGACACCAATTGAGAGAATAAGATTATGACTTTGTAAATTCCATGTGAAATTGAGTGTTTATATATTATTCACATTTTTAACATTTTTCATTTGTTTAAACATTTTTTGAAATGTTTTAGACACACAAAATAGACATGTGATTATGTGCCTAAACGCATTAAAACTTGGTTTTAAACGTTCCCCCTCAAAAATTGACTCACTTATAAAAAATGTTTGACTCTTATGAAAAGTTGCATGAGGACGGGACATGTCAAACACACATTTTGAATTTTTTGAGAACCTTTTAAGAAATTCTTGAAAAATGTGTTTAACTGTTTAAAAACCAATGTTACTTGAGCTTATGGACTTTGAATGTATTTTGAATTGACTTTTTATGTCAGCTCAAGTCGAGAGTTGTTTATCTTTCATCTGTTAAGGATAACGTACATGATTGCACACTTTCCTTATTGAGGACAGGTTGTTATTTGTCATTTTATAACAGCCATTGAATTGACTACAAAACTTTAAATGTTTTTGTTTTGTATAGCCATGACGAAAGATTTCTCTTTTCGTTGGTTAAGGATAAATAAATGCACTGAAGCGTACATTTTCTTTTTCTTGAGAACGGGTTAGTATCTGACATTTAATAATAAACCATAAGAAAATAGATATGACATGGTTTGAAAAGCTTTGAAACTCCTGATTCTAAACTTCATTTACACGCCCGGGTAGTGTCGATATTAATCAACATTTCTAGGTACGTAAATGTTACCGATTCCAAGAGACATGTCGAGAAGAATATTTTTGTGAAACATTTTCTAATTTTTTGATTTTGTATTTTTCTTTTTGAAATTTTATGTTTTTGTATTTTTCTTTTCAAAAATATTTTCTAACATAATTAAAGATAGAATGTTTATATAAAGAAGATGTTGAGATTATTACTTAGAAGAACCCTTTGAGGAGATGGGTTCAGAAGCCATTGAAGTACCTGCACTCAAAGATGAAGAGTTTGCACAAATAATAGTTTTAGGATTATGTGTTTCCTTTCCTAATGGTGAAGCACTATCTTTGTTTGTGGGAGGGGTTTCACTGGCTGTTTAATGGGAATCCACTTTAAGACAATTGGAGTTAAGATTTCTATCCGTTGGTCTCCATGTTAGACCAGATCTAAGAGGTGTTGTTTTAGATACACATTGGAGGACTTATTTGGAGAAGACCTTTGTCCTATGGGGATCTGTCTACCATGATTCTTAGAGTCGCTTTTCTTTACTACGGGTATATATCTCTTTGTTGTCTTATGGGATTTTTTTGCTCTACGGGTTTGTTTCTGTTCGTTGTCTAGTTGGATGGAACCTTAGCACGTGAGTTGACTTCATTCAAGAATTTTGTTACACAATGATCATGATTTGCATTAAAGACACATTTTTGACATGTCGAGCAAACAAAATGTTTAGAGTCAAAAAAATTTCTATAATTCTTAGAGTGTTCTGCTATGGGCACAGTCTTTGTCGTTACGTAACAAGTCTTAGATGCAGGCCAATTCCTAGACTTTTGGTTATTGATCCTAGGTTTTGGTTTGCTACCATTAGTTGTGCTTTGTGATCTAGCAGAAGGCATCACACTAGGTCTTGAATTCCTACCGCGTTCTTGTGTCTTTTTCATAGCTTCCTCTAGATAGTGATTATGAACCATGTCATTTGAACTAAATCTTGGCATGCTCTTTGAACTATTCCTAAATTCGCTAGATGCAATCACGTAATGAGGTTTTACAACAGCAGATTCTCTTTCCTTAGGCAAATAATGTGTAGTGGCTGGTTTGACAAATCGTTATTCACATCAACTTAGGAGGCAAACAGTGGTTTTGAAATTCTAGGTCGTTCAGACTTAAACGCAGTTGGTTGTTTAACAACTGATTGGTTTCTATGTGGTTGTAAAACCGGTTTCCCTAAGATTGATGATTCTACAAACTTAGTATTCACACTATTTCCTGTTAATTTTCTTAACTTATTTTCTAATGTTGCAATTGCAAATCCTTTTTCTTGAAGTTGAGCTTTGAACTCAGCATTTTGAGAAATCAAAGAAGTTGTGTTTTCTATAGTCTTAGCTCTCGTTGTTTTAATAGAATCATACAGTTCTTTGTAATCCTCTTTCAAAGTCTCATTTTCCTTAAGTAATTTAGCCATTTTATGTTCTAATTCGATGTTTATTGTTTCAATTACATCTATATCATGTTTAACTTTGGCTTCATTACTTTTTACTTTCGAAAATTGACCATGTTGCCCTTCTTTTAAAGCTTGATTTTGATATTTAAGTTCAAGATTAACACAATGTGCTTCCATTCTTAAAAAATCTTTTTGAAATTGGGCAACGGTCTTTTTGAGACAAATATTTTCAAATTTGAGGGATTGATTTGAGAGTTTAGTTGTCTGGTTATCAGTTAATTTAGCAGGCAAAGGGCATGTGTCATGACATTGTTCAGCATTCTGATCAACCTCTCCTTCATTATTGAATTCAGGCTGCTCAGTATGTTGTTGTCCTGTAGCAAAGACATTGATTTCAGTAGTCATTTGTACCTTAGCCATTGGCTCTTCATCATATATGGGTCTGATATCTGCATCATCAGCATGTACATCATTCCCTGATCTACTGCTTGTATCCTGCTCTTTTGATTCTGTCCTACTGCTTTCTGTGTTAACAAAACTAGCATCCAATGCTTTACTCGAACCAACATTTTCCTTTGTTGTCAGCATCTGTCTTTCATTCACCCTGGTGTCATAGTCTTGTTTATGATGTGCTTTTTCATCAATTGACTTCATAACAGATTCCATATGTTGGATCAGTGTATCACAGAATTTTTGAATCTCAAGTTCAGTGTATTGTCAAAAGTAGTTGCATGTCATTACAACATATTCATCATCCAAATAAATACGTGACTTGATGAACATCTGAAACTATGTCTCGAGTACTTTAAAAGCAGCCATGGATCCAATCTCTTGAAATTCTTATTTGTCAAGTTGCTTTTCTAGTTGATCCATGTGTAGGAACATTTTACCTGTGAAAGTCTCTACATCTTGACCAAAGAGTGTTGCAAATGCACGTTTGAATCCATACTCGATGCGAGTTCCTTTTAAGTCGTTGTTTGAAAGAAGCTTGAGGTGTGAATGAAGTTGTCAAAAAGATACCATGCAACTTTTTTTTTCTTTGTCTTGAATTTGTTGCATTTGTTGTTCTTCCGAATTAGAACACGAAGATAAAATATCTTTCGTTTTCATTTTTTCCGTAATGTGAAGTGAAAATGATTTGTAGGATCTTAAGCAGGTAAAGTGATTGTTATTGTGGATTGAAATTAATTAACGTTCACGAGATTTTACAAATCTATGATTTAAACCGAGAAAAGAAATGGAATCTTTTTCGGGATTTTTCAAAATTAAGAAGAAACTGTGAAACAATGATTAATTGTTGTTGAAATCGTTGTTGTAATTGAAGTACGTGAGCTTTTGTTGGCGAAAAATGAGCTTAAAATGATGAACGGTGCACAAACATTAAACTTTAAATGAGAAACGGTTGATTAAAACTCAAATAAGGACAAACGGTGCAATGACGATTCACTTTGTAGAACTTACGTGCTGTTTTAAGAGAATAAGGACTAACGATGTAAAGGTATTTCAACAAATAGGGTTATAAAACAAGGAAAGGATGAGTGGTGAAATTGATTTAGAGTCCAGGGACTGAAATTGAAAAATTCCACTTTTAATTAATAAAATTAAAAAAATTTCCCTCCTTTATTACTTCTCTTTCGTTAGAATTAAAAAAAATGTAAACGTTTCTATTTTTAGTCCCGCGGAGTTGTACGTTTATCGTCAGTGAAATGTGAATATACCACGATGATCGAAACGAGCTCACGATCGCAATGGTATAGATTATAAGACCCGTGATTGACCGTCACTCGAAACCGAAAAACCCAAAATGACTTAAAACCGTGTAAAGTTATGTTCTTGTTGATTGCGAATTCGTTTCACTACTCAGGAGTTGCTAATTCGGCTGCAAAGAGAATTGCTAATTCAGTTTATGAAGTATACTGCGAATTCGGATGATGAAGAAAGTTGCGAATTCGGTTGTTTGATGAAACTGCGAATTCGTTTATGACAAGAAGATGCTAATTCGTTTAACTTTAGAGTTGCTAATTCGTGTGATGAAGGAGAGTTGCGAATTCGGTTGTACTGACGTCGTTGTGGTCCTTGTACCTTTCTTTTGTCTTCAACCGAAACAAAAAAAAATACACCGTCCTTGTTCCTTATAATGTGGATCTTTGTTCCCTTGTGTTTCAAAGCATGGACCACTAACAAGCTTAAAAAATAAGCGAATAAACCCAGAAAAATAAGCACTCCAAAAAGTTAAAAAAAACTTGAAAATAAGCTCAAATAAGTTGTTGACTCACTAAATAAGCCACGAAGAGGACATAACAATAAGCAGTTTGATACAACAAATAAGTCACGAAAATAACTATTAATAAGCTACAATATTGTTGGATAACCAACACAAAGATGAGAGACAAAAAAAACTCAAGAGAAACTATGTTGAAAAGAAAGAAAAAAAACTTTGACCTAAAGAAACAAAAAGCAACGAAAGCAATAAACTGCTTTAACTTTTATGTATGAAAGAGTTTGTGTTTGTGTGCGTTGTGTTATAGTAACAGAAACCAAGTAACCAACACAACCCTTT
>BQNB010081276.1:0-29673 GCA_026074375.1 Tanacetum coccineum
TCAAAAAAAATCGATGAACAACGTGATGTGAATGATGATTATTGTGATGTAACTGATAATCAAACTGAAAGAAAAATGATGAACATTTTGATAACAAAAAAATAAAAAAGTTTTTCAACAAGAAAACTGATGAACAACGTAGTCTAACTGAGAAACATTATGATGTTGTTCATTGAGACAACTGATGAACAACGTGATCTAACTGATGAACACTGTGATGTAACTGATAAACAACATCAAAGAAAAATTGTTGAACATTGTAATAACAAAAAAAAAGTTCCTCAAAAAGAAAACTGATGAACAATGTAATCTAACTAATAAACATTGTAATATTGTTCACACAAAAATGATGAACTGATGAACATATATCGCAGAGTCGAAGTTTTATTTATCACAATTTTGATTTTCTTAAGAAAATATTAAAGCTTTGATGAATTAATAAAATATTTATATTATAATTAACACATTCAAACTCAAAAATCACAAAATTTCTTCTTTGGAACATTTCATCGAACATCTTATGTATGTTTTCATGATCAAACGATTTCTTTTAAAATTTATGATAAAAACTTTATAAAAATGAAAAAGATGAATAATTGATGTTAATTTATGGTTTGCTAATCAGAAATCATCATAAAAATTTGAATTTTTTGATGAAAAACTTGAGAAGAAATAAAGAAACCTACCATACAATTGAAGATATTGGATCCTGAATGGAATTAATTAGA
The DNA here is from genome assembly GCA_026074375.1 of Tanacetum coccineum. Taxonomy (NCBI): domain Eukaryota; kingdom Viridiplantae; phylum Streptophyta; class Magnoliopsida; order Asterales; family Asteraceae; genus Tanacetum; species Tanacetum coccineum. Next base: position 729 of record BQNB010081276.1, read on the forward strand.
TTTTAGTTTGGTAAAAATGAAAACGATGAATAATTGATGTTAAGTTATGGTTTGTTGATCAGAAATCATCATAAAAATTTGAATTTTTTGATGAAAAACTTAAGAAAAATAAAGAAACCTACCATATAATTGAAGATATTGGATCCCGAATGCAAAAGAATTAGATTTTAATTTGATATATGTAAATCAAGAATTGAAGTAATCAAATGTTGAATCAAAGTATTTGATCAAGATTGAAGAAATTAAAAATGAAGAATTGGACCATAAGAAAAGAGTAAAGAGCTAAGGCGGCTGGAGGGAAAAGTTAGGAGTGGAGCTCTAGATCAAATGAACAATGGAGATTATTTTTGAATTTTTTTTATTATTTACTCACTTTTTATAGGATCCCCTTCCTCGGCCTAGAAAAGTATTCATTAGCACAACTGTCCTTGTTCTACATAAAATATCTAATCAAATGACTAACAACGTATTAAACGATAGATATTGCTCAAGCCCGAATGTAAACTTCATGTCCATTAAGGTTATTGTGTATTATTACAGCTTTAGGTAAACAATATCACAAAATTGATATCCTTCGATCGTGGATACTACTTGTTAATCTGGAAGGATCGTTATTTTAGTCTTTTTCATATTCAACTCATAAACATTATCATACAAAACTCTAACTTCCATAATACACCCAATTTATATTGAGTTGCCAATTCCCATAAATCAATCATATTTGTTTTACTCATCAAAAATGTTTTCTTCGTCAGAGGTTTTTGACGTAAACAAAAAAGTTAACCACCAAAATACCGCCCCCTCTTGAAAGGAAAAATAAGCCTTGAAGTTAAAGGCAAAAAAGGTCAAAAATAATGAAGAAGTCGTATATAGTATACAACTTTTCCGCCTAATATAAGCTTATCTCCATGCAAACAACAACAAAGGGGAAAAAGAACAAGTGGCTTTCAATACTAAGAGAAGATGATTATTCAAGTTTTCAACATTTGTTCCAGTTTATCTGTTCAGAAGCCTACCGTTTAAATTGCAATAGAATACTAAATAAAAAGTTATGCATGTAGGGTTCTGGTGGTATCCCGCATGGGCATTAAAACATACATATGAAAAATAAACACAGAGTTGGTCGTGCAGCCAAACAAACCATAACTAGCAACTTCATACCTAAATAGTTATATAACCTAAATCCTAAACACGTATAAAGGATGTTTATAGAAGATTTACTTTTTATCCTAAAGGTGTGTAAGCTTCTTGATTAACGAACGTGCAATATCTCGTTCTTTTTAGCTTGTTTGACCACTTTAGGGTTTTCATGAAGAAAACCGGACTTAGGGTTGCGTCAGGTATCCATCGGTACTGCACAGGTAGAACTAAGGCTCTAAACGTATGAAATTAGGCGAGTTACGAAACCGGGGTAACCCTAAATCGACTTGGGTCAATTTTCGAAATCGATTGGGATCAGCAAGGGTTAGGGAAACACTTGTTCGACCGATCAGGCATAGAGGAGAGGAGAGGAGGGATTTAGGGATAATGTTTGTGTTATGAGAATCCCTTTGAGTCTCACTGTTTATATATGGTTCATAAGAGGATTATAAAATAATTGTACGACAATTATCTAGTTTGACAATAAGTCTGTTAATAAAAATATTCGCTTAAAAACGATATTTATATTTAATGATCTTCAAGTTTTGATAATAACAAATATAACGGCATACTATGTAAAAGTTTATGTAAACAAGTTACTTAGTCGTAAGTTTACATGCCTACATCAAATCACTTAAGGTATTAATATGAAATTATAAACCATAGTCAATGATTAAAGAAAATATTTTCTCTTGCATACTAGTTTAACATTTGCATAAACCCATGTAAGCTTGCTTACATCTCCACTAAACAAATGATTTCAAGTAAGCCATTACTTAATTAATAACTAGTTACATTAGTGAATAAGATAAAATGAGATTACCTGTAAATGGAAATAATCTTTCCATATCTTTTCAAATCTAACCAATTTTCCATTTTAATGTTAATTTTTTTTCCTTCTAGTAACATGTACTAAATCAGATATTTAAGTACAACTATAATATTTTATAAAGATTTGTGGTTCACCACTAAAAGACCAAAAATCGGCTAAGTACCACTAACAGATCCACCTAATAGGCAGACAGATCTATCATACCCTAAATCTGTTGATCTGTGGAGCTGGTAAATTTGAATCCGAATTTTTTACTATAAATAGGAGCCAAATGTTTTCATTTAAACTCACCCTTTCTAAACCTTCTTCTTGCATATTTATTTTCTTTCTTTATCATTCGTTCCTTGATCATTATACTTATCAATAATCTATTATAAGTGATCCAATCATTCCACTTTATAGTGAAGAGCACAAAGAAGATATTCAAGCTTCAAGTGTTAATAGTTTAGTTGTGTCATCACATTTGTAAAATTTATCCACCAATATCTATTTGTCTTGTGTAATCATAGTTGCATGATTGGTTAGTATTTTAAGCCTCAAAATACTTAGTGTGTTAGATTGGTTCTATCTTAAAGTAGGACTCGGTATTTAGCTTTCTATCAGAAAAAAGTATATGCGACGTTGTATGGTTTTCTCCGCCTAAAGGGAGCTTGTTGAAATAGGGAAGAAAACTCTTGAGTTGGGTACTCAGGGAGCGGAGTAGGGCGAAGAGAAGGTTCTTCGTCGAATCACTATAAATATTCGTGTCTTTGGTTTGATCTTTCCTCTCTTTACTTACTTACTTACTTATTGTATTTATTTATTTACTTATTGCATCGCTATCATATACATATTTTTATATATCTTGAATTCACATAAGTAGATACTTTAGTTTTAATTTTTAAAACGGTAAAACTATTCAATCCCCCTTTTAGTTTCCGCAATTCGTATCAGAGCAAAGGTTACCCAAGATCTTTAAAGTATATTATGCCTTAAAGCTTGAATCGATCTATGGATTCCGATAAATATCTAGAAGGGCAATCTATGAAAAGACCACCATTTTATGAAAGCGAAAGTTTTATATATTAAAAAAATAGATTTAAAACTTGTGTGAAATCAAAAGATTTAGATCTTTAGCATATTATCATTAATGATGATATTTAACCGGTTGTAAACAGTGTAACTACTCAAGCTTTTGAAGTAGTCAATTTCAAAAACAAGATGATGATTTTAAAAAGAAACTTTCTAGAAATAACGAAGCTAAAATGGTTCTTTATTATGCTTTACCTAAAAAGGAATATGAAAGAATTTTTATGTGTTAAACGGCTAAAGAAATTTGGCAATCATTGTTAATCATACATCAAGGTAATAGCCAGGTCAAGGATAATAAAATTGATCTTCTTGTTCAACCATATGAATAATTTACTATCCTTGATGAAGAATCTATTGATAAAGGTTTTGCTAGATTTAACACTATTATTACTAATCTTAAAGAACTTGATGAAGGTTATCTAGCAAGAACTATGTTAGGAAGTTTTTTACAGTGGAGGTAACGTCATTTTTGGTAACATTCTTCGCGGTAACATCATTGGCAAAGGTACGAACTCTAATGACGCTCTCAATATAGATAATGTAGAACATGTAGATAATTTAAGATGTAACTTGCTAAGTGTAGGTCAAATATGTGATAATAAATGTAGAGTAACTTTCTCTAAACACGATAGTAAAAACACTAAGGACAGTAAGGTAATAGGTAGAGGTATTAAGAAGAAAGGATTATATTTGATGACATTAGGAAATAAGCCGAAAGACAAAATTTGTCTTGCAACGATCGATAAAAACTCCACTTTGTGACATATGAGATTAGGTCACGCTAATATGCGTCTCATTCAATCGTTAGCCTCTAAGGAACTAGTTAGAAATTTACCTAAGCTTAAGTTTGATCAACACTTTTGTGATGCTTGTAAAATTAGAAAACAAGCTCACGCTAGTCACAAAGCTAAGAATATAGTCTCAACTACTAGATGCTTAAAACTTCTCTATATGGATCTCTTCGATCCATTCATCGTACGGAGTTACGGAGAAAACGTCTACACCTTAGTAATAGTAGAGGACTATTCTAGGTACACTTGGACAAGATTACTTAAAACTAAAAATGAAGCCTTCGATCAATTCGAAATATTTAGTAGGAAAATACAAAACCAACTAGGATTTACAATAGTGTCAATTAGGACGGACCGCGATTGGGAATTTGATAATGAAGTGCAATTTGAAGAGTTTTATAATGCCAATGGTATTACACATAACTTCTCGGATCCACGCACTCCATAATCAATTGGCATGGTAGAAAGGACAAATAGGATACTACAAGAAATGAGAAGAATCATGTTGAATGAACAATCGTTACCACAAAAGTTTTGGTGTAACGCCGTAGATACTTCAACATACATCCTTAACCGAATCCTAATTAGATCCATCTTAGGTAAAACACCTTATGAAATCTTGAGAGGTAGGAAACCTACTCTTGGTTATTTTAAAGTGTTTGGAAGCAAGTGTTTTATCTTAAACATCAAAGAATACCTTACTAAATTTGACCCAAAGTCATACGAATGCGTCTTTTTAGGATACTCCCAAAATAGTAAGGCCTATATCATCCTAAACAAACACATACTAAAAATCAAAGAATTACTCAACATGACATTCGATGAAGCTCCTCTACCCTCTAAGACATCACCCTTGGTGGATGATGACTTAGATGAAGAAGAAGCAATTAAGATTACCGAAAAGAAGAACCTAGAAAATGACATTGAGGATGAAACTTTAGAAATTGACGATATAGTTAATATTAAGAAATCTAGGAACTATCTATTATAAAATGTCATAGGAAACCTTAACCAAAGAACCCTTAGGTCTCAATCCTAAAACCAAAGTAACTTCTTTTGTTTTATATCTACTATAGAACCTAAGAATGTAAATGAAGCCTTAAAGGATGAATGTTGGATAATTACTATGCAAGAAGAATTGAATTAATTCGTTGCAAATGATGTTTAGGAGTTAGTACCACAACCTAAGAATATGATAATCAAAGGAACTAAGTGGGTGTATAGAAGTTAGACGAGAATGGTGTTGTTTCTCGAAATAAGGCTAAGTTAGTTGCCCAAGGTTATAATCAATAAGATGGTATCGATTATGATGAAACTTATGCCCCAGTTGCTAGATTAGTGTCGATTAGGATCTTATTATCCTATGCTTGTGCTCTAGGTTTTTAACACCCCTAATTTAACACAGCGGAACCAACGAATTGGGTGTTAATTCATAGCATAAAATCATAAGAATATAAAGAAAGACTCGAAAAGAGACATTTTAAAACATTAGTTCCATTCTTATCAAAGTACCAAAGTTGTCCACAAGATCATCACCAAAATAACATAAGTTTTGAAATACAATAACATAAAAGTTTTTGGAAAATGGAACATAAAATATATTTCATAAAATTTAGCGCAACGTTCCTCCCGTCCATTTAAAGCTATTATCCTTGATTACCTGAGATAAAACATGCTAAAAATGTCAACGAAAACGTTGAGTTAATTCATAGAGTTTATATGAATATAAAAAGATTAGAACACAAGTATTATAATCATCGAGTAACTTGTTGTACACCAAGTTATTAGCTACTAATGCAATGAGCTCGTGACACCGACACATTTAGACCATAAATCATGCATAATAATAATATTCAACATTTGCCCCTATTAGTTCGGTACATTGCCACATACCTACTGAAATCTTAATACAATATGTCCGTTGACTGGGTGTTCACACTATGGATTCATACCCCGGACTGGGTTGTCAAGCTCATAGATCTATTAATTATACCAACGTCTGCCAATCATAGGTAATTAACAGTTCACGAAATTAGGGTCTTTTGGCAATAGGTACTCATGCATTTAATCAATTTATCAGGTCCAGTATACTGAAAAACTACTTGTGTTCAATTTATAAAACTAGCATGTATCTCCCTTGTGGGGTTTAATAAAACATTTAAATTTGTGAAGGCGAGGCTCTGAACTCACCGAATGTAGAATAGCCTAACGAGAAATCAACAAAAGAGAATAAACACCAATGACTCAATCGCGACCAATAATATATAATAATGGTCCAAGCTTTAGTAAATCACATTTTGTAATAAGAGTATATATAACAATGTGTGTAATTATATATATTGCTACATGTATAAAATCCTATGTCGAAGAATCCATGAATGAATGCCACTAGTAGTCTCAGAACTTACATTTTCTAAAATTTTATCCGTTTTACTAGTCAATTGACGACGCCTAAAGAAATACCAAATGACCACAAAGGTAACCCATCTTCCATTCCTAGACTCTTATATGCATTTACAAGTTACTACATTTTTTCCCAAATATTCCTAGTGTGTCTAACCATTTTTCAAAAATTCTCCAACGTAATGTGACCGAAACTGGGGCTGCTGAAACCTTGACAAAGTTTGGCATGAGCAGACTCCTTAAAACTATACAGAAAAATCTAGAAATATTCAAGAACATCATACACATTATGAAGATGCTACTGTGTCAATTTCGTCAAAAAATATTAAGTTTTGATCCGCCTGCTCACTACATCTTAGGAATCTAAATTCTGGACCAGAATTGCAGTTTTGACAACACATCTTGTAAAGACCTTTTGACTAACTTATACTAATTGAAAATCCGCGAGGCCTCCTTCATTGGAAAGTAGACTTGCCGAACTTAGTTTTAAAATCAAGAAAACCTAGAAAAGCTTTTAAAATGACCAAGTTATGATACTCGCAAAACGACTTAAAATTCTACATAAAAATGCCTAGTGCAGAATTTTACCATTCCACTTTCCAAACTTCTATCGGGCATATCTTAATCGTTTTTTAGAGTTATCGAACGTGCGAACTAGCGCCACGAAGCTATGGACGTAACCTATCATAATACTAAATCAAAACTCAGTTGGTCACATCATAATTTTGCCAACAAGAGCCTAAACTTTCTAATCTAAATAAGGGTTCTATAACACCTTCAATTCGCCAATATTTCATATCAACAACAACTCCAATATGCTCAAGCTAACCTATTAATCATGCTAATCATCCTAAACTATCTCATCTCTCAAAAACGCAACATGCATGAGCTTCAATGGATTCCTAACATACAATCTAATACATGCATATATATATATATAATCAAATGACAATCAAAGAAAAAAAAGAAAGACTTACAACTCGAATCAAATAGAAGGAAATCAACAATATCAAACCCTTGTGGGTTTGATATTTGGCCGAACACCACAACAAAAAACAAATACCCGAAATTGATTTTTGATTAACCAAATCTTGAAGATACACCTAATATTTATCCCTTGATATTCTTGTTACCCTTAATTAGATCAAACCCAAAAAGTAATTAATCTTCAAAAATCACCATCTTCTTGAAAATTATGCACAAAGGTTTATTATTGTTGTGGAATGGTTAGGGTTTAGTGTAAGAGTGATTTAAAGTAAAATATGAGTGTTTTGGTGGATTTTTGATGGTGATTGGGTTGTAGTTTTTCTGCTCGTCGAACTCAGAGAAGGAGAGAAAAGAGGAGCATGACTTCTTTGTTTATTGTATGCGTACTATGGGTTTTATAAAAAGGGAGGAGATCTTATATATATATATATATATATATATATATATATATATATATATGGAATCCCTAATCTAGATTGTGTTGATTATTTTTTATATAAGGGATGTTTGTTCGGTTTATATGTAACCGGCCCAAGGGTTGGAATTTTTTTTTATTTTTACTTTTTTTAAAAACTTGTACACTATTAAAACCTTGTGTAATTTGTATTTATTTTTAAGCCAATGATTTATAAAAACCTAATTTGACTCGGTTTCGGCCAAAACACGAAAAAAGTCGCAAAAGCAAGAAAGAAAATTATTAAGCTTTCAAAGCTAAAATATGAAATTATTGATTTCTAGAACGCTAAAACGAATAAATATTAAAAGCATGACTCACGAATAATTAAAACGACGATTTTAATAAAAACCGACTAAAAATAATAAAATAAATTCTTTAAATTTAGAAAGATGACAATAATTTAGTTTATAGAAAATCAGTAATTTAGTTGTTTGACCTGATGGTCCATTATGTTCTATAGGATCCTTGATAATTTGTAGCTTGATGATTAGACGAAATGCATTTAGTGGAAAGACAAGGTTTAATGAGGTAAACGTCTCCTCGTGTTCAAGACGCGAAAGGTGATATGGATTCTATTGAGTTCCTGAGGTAGTTTAAGTTGTGTAGCTTGCTAACGTGTTCGAAGGGTTTAATAAAACAATTAAGTAGGATAGCAACCGAATATGGAATAAATAATTGTTAATGCATGAAATGTTCGCCCCTTTTTTTGAGAATATAATTAGAATGTTGATTTTGATAAAAAATTTGTCGACTACTTCCGGCATAGCATGGTTCTTCCTGAATTATACATAGGTGATCAGGCTATGTATAATTGAGGACTAACGATGCAATGCTCATTTTCGTCAAACTAGTGTTATGTATATAATGCTATTAAATGGGTTTATAATGTAATAAAATAGTTCATAAGGTGAATGCAAAATAACTCATATGATGACAATAGAATAGTTTACAAGATGATAGTAAAATGGTTTATAGTATAGTAGGAAAATGGTTTATCATATGATTCTGAAAATGTTTATAAGGTCTTGGCCAAACGATTTGTGAAGTAATCTAAACAATTCATAAAATAAAAACGAAATAGTATATAAGATGACAATAATTTAGTTTATAGAAAATCAGTAAAATAGTTTATGAGCTAACAATAAAATGGTTTATAAGGTGACATCAGGGTTGATTATAAAGTGATAGATCTTAGCAAGTATAAAGAATATTCGAACAAATGTAGAAGTACTCAGAGAAAATGAACATAGAGAGCCATTTGTTCCAACAGATCGCGAATCAGAATGCTATAGAGAGTCATTTGTAGAATTTATCGTTGCAAACGAAAGAACGAATTGATCATAATGACAATAGATAGAAGTAAGCATCAAAGGTATCAAAACATAGCAGTGCTCAAAAGAAATTAGTCTAAGGAGTTATTCGATCGACAAAATAAACGTAGAGAGTCGTTTAATATCGGCTGAACTTAGGAGTTGACTTCTTGGTGGTATGATTCTTCAAATTCACACGAAGTAACGAGGAAACGAATGAGGTGTAATGCGTCAGGAACCAAGAAACATGGCGATGAAACAACAATAAAGATAAATCTTTCATTCATTTGATAACAACTCACACAAAGGAGAAAAATACGATAAAAAAGAATCGATTATAGTTTATTAACTACAGAAGAAGCACCCATAGAATCCACATGTGCGTCCTAAGTTTACTTATTAAAACATCCTAGAATAGAGTCACACTCATAACTAAGTTACGCTGCTTTTCTGAAAAGTTTCTATTTTTAGAAGGTTATAATTTTTAGAAAGTCCGGATATTCGAAGACACTAATATTGTCTAATAAAAATATATTACTTTTTCCATTAACACCGACACCCCAATAACTAAATGCTTAACCCCAATAATTTATTAGTCATAAAATAATATTCGTTAACGTTTTGCAAGCTCAAACGAATACTAGAACGCTTAAAACCCCACTTTTTAACATAATCCAGCAACTACTTAAATTTTTCCAAGATGATAAATCGCTAACTTTCACCCTAATATTTTCCTATCGTCTAGCATTTTTAGACAAAAACTCGCGATTTATTGTAGAAAACATCAAAATAAATAACTTTTATGTTTTAACGGAAGGCCGGTTCGGAACAGAAAGGGTCTGAATCCCATGTTAAAAACTGCATCAGCTCATTTTTTGAAAATACTTGCTGAAATATCTTTACACAAACGTAGATCTGTATTTAGACCAAAATCCTCACTTTTATGCACTTTCAGACCCAGTTTCAATGATGTGCATAGAAAACGATATTCCGAACAACTTTCGTGTTTCGGCCGAAGGCCGAAACGGACCAGAAAACGACCAAATTACCCTTTTACGATTCTGCGCAGATTTAATATATAACAAAAGTGCTGAGTTTTTCATATAAAATTTTCTAAACTTCATTCTGCCATAAAAACTTCATTTTTGAGAGTTACGGGACGTGCCTTATATCGAATCGAACACAAAAATAAGTTCTAACATATTCTTAATTAAAAAAAATTAGTTTAAACATTTTTTTATGAAACCCAAAAATAGCTTTCAAATTTTTTGCATTAAATGACCCATTCCGAAACTCATCCAAACGCCATTTTCTCCTCACAACAACTTCACAACGCACCTATACTAACCTATCTTTATCATCTAACCACTTTAAATCAATCAATATTCATCCAACACCATCCTAGCACACAAACATGTGGATTCCACAACAAGCAGGTTAAGTATAAAAATATACGCACGAATATAATATAGAGAAGGCTTTTTAAGACGCTCATACGAACGAGTATGAGCGAGAATAAAGTCAAAATGGGGATTCTTCTTGTTTCCCTTTTCTTAGTCGAATCCCACAAAACCGCAAAACAATAAACCCTTAGCTACTTGATCACTCAAATCTTTAAATAAATCTTAATCTTAAGGCCTTCCTAATTCCTAATCCGGGGATGATAAAAATATGAGGTTTTCGCCTACGAAAATCATTTCAAGTCTATTTTTCCATAAATGTAGGGCCTACTGCCTAGAATGTTTTAGATCCTAGGTGAAATTACCATTTTACCTTTCAATTCAATTGTAGATTATTTTCTGGATTTTACCTCTTCACTATTCTTAATGTATCTCCTAAACCAAGTGTTCGCAAAGACCAAAATAACCGCTCATATCTAAGTTTGTTCAATATCTAGAACCAACAGTTTTACATATTTAGGTATTTCTATATAAATTTTTAGACTTATTACTCATTTAAATTATGGTCTCAAATTTTGACTAGTTTTACCGTTTTTGCGATAACTCATTCGTCGGGCGTTGATATGACTCTATCCGAATTCCCATATGTACCTAAGATGTTTCTCTACCTCTTAGTCAAATTTACCAGGCCTTCATAGGCCAAAACTATTTGACCAATTTTATCAACTTGAGTTTTAACTGTTTGAGTCTCATTATTCTTAACAGGACTAACTGTGTTTACTTCAGACACATCATCCTCATCATTTGAGTTCCAATCCTCAATGATAACTTTATCTCTGTTAATCTTTGTTTTAGATTTTTCAACTTTATTTGTTTTACCTATAGTCTCACTAGTTTTAGATTCACTAGTATTATCTCTTGGCTTAGTTGTTTTTGACTCAATTATTTTCTTCCTGTTATAGGAGGGGGAACAACATGATACCCATCTACTTTAGAGAACCTATCATTTGCTAGTGTGATCTCTTCATCACTTGATCTGACCTCAAAAACACTCATACTAATCTCACTATCAGTTTCAGATTTGTTACTCATTTCATCCAATTGTGTGCCATATCCTAAACCATTTTTATCTTTAGCACTCATTTGACTGTTGAGTAATTTATTAAGACCCTTTGATGATTCTTCCCATTTTTCTATCTTAACTTTCAAATCATCTTTTTCCTTGACAACTTTTTCTAGTTCCATTTTAAGGATGTTGATTTTTATTTCTCTGCACTTAAGCTCATAGTTTTGAAACTCATATTTTTCACCCCAAGCCAGTTCATTCTTTTCATGTCCAAGAATTCTAGATTCTAGAGATTCTAAGGCTAACTCATAACCCTGAATTTCTAGTCTGGCTCTGCTATGTTTTTCTCTTTCACTATCAAAGTTCTTTTGAAGAGTTTTAAAAGATTCAAGACATTGTTTAGAACAGTTTTGTACCTCATTGTCAGAAGAACTTGATGAGCTTGAGGAGGAGATGGCCATTAAAGCATAATTAACTGGTTCATCAAAATCATTGCTCCAGTCATAGCCTCCTAGACCATCTTGAGCCACCAGTGCTTGTGATGATGGTTCATTTGTTGTTGCATTCCTCCTGCCATTATCACCATAAGATCTTTTCCATTGGTTCCTTCCTAATTTGCATTCCTTAGCAAAGTGCCCTTTCCTGTGACAGTTGTAGCACTTAACTTTTGACTTATCAAAGGAAACAGGTTATTTTCCTTTAAAATCCAAGTTCCTTCCTATCTTCTGAATGAATCTCTGCACCCTAACAGTCAACATGGCCACTTGCCATCTAATATCCAATTCTTCCAAGTCATCTTGATCAATCTGTTGTAAATCCTTATTATCAAGTAGAGGGCTCGTTGTCTGTTGTGCAAAGAAAGAGCACACTACTTCATCAACACCTGAAGTAGATGAAACCTGACTTGATGAATTAGTTCCTCCAGCAGTATTAACTCCAAAATTTCCACTGGCAGTACTAACTTCATTAGTGCTGCTTGTATTCTCAAAAGAAAGAAAAGCTAAATTCTGAGAATTAGATGTGGAACTTGAAGACCTTTTCATCTCATCTTCATAGACCCTCAGGTTGTTGATGAGTTCGCAATGAGCATGATGAGTGAACTTAACTTCTTCCTTGGATTACAAATAAAACAAATGAAAGACTGAATTTTCTTTAATCAATCTAAATATATTAAAGAAATGCTTAATAAATTTGGCTTAAAAGATTCTAAACCAATGAAAACCTCCATATCCTTATATACTAAACTCACAAAAGACGAAGTGTGTGAGTCGGTAGATAGTACCAAATATCGAGGCATGATAGGTAGCTTATAATACCTAACAACGAGTAGGCCCGCTATCATGTTTAGTGTCTTTGTGAACGCTTCCAAGAGGATCCCAAAACCTCTCATCTTAAAGTGGTTAAGCGTATCTTCCGATACATTAAAGGCACTATGCACTTAGGATTATGGTATCCTAAGGGGACCGGCATAGATACCGTAGTATATGCCGACTCTGATCATGCGGGAGATTATGTAGACTGAAAGAACACTAGCGGTATTTGTACGTTTGTGGGATGTTGTTTAACATCTTGGTTCTCGAAGAAACAAATTGCTCTTACTATATCCACGATCGAAGCCAAATACGTAAGCGCCAGAAAGGCATGTCAAGAAGCACTATGAATGAAACAAGCTCTCATCGACTACAAAATTTGACTCGATGACGTCCTGATCATGTGTGACAATAAAGGCACGATTGATCTTATCAAAAACCCGGTGCAACACTCGCGCAATAAACACATCGAAATTCGTCACCACTTTCTTCGGGATAATGTCTAGAAAGGACATATCTCTATCAAAAAAGTCTCGTCTGCCGACAATATTGCCAACATTCTCACCAAACCCCTTAAACATGAACCGTTTAACTATCTCCGTCTTGGTTTAGGAATGATGGAACACATTCCATAAATCGTTCTTCTTTTCTTCTAGTCTCGATTCTAATCCCTGTTCTATTCCGTGTCGTGACAACTTAAATTACTTCATCCAAAGTATTTTAAGCATTTTTAATTTGTGAAATGCAAATTAAAACGTCTTTACTTTTGTAAAATTTTTGTCAATATTCGATTCTAAAACCCTCTGCTGAGGGCGGCTCCCATATCTTGGGCGACCCCCTGATTTAATCAGGCGGCCCCCATATCGATATGGGACCATCACCAGTCGAGACATATGCCTGTCATCCCATTCTGTTAAACTCAAAAACAAACACCCCTTCTCTCTAACTACAGCGACAAAAACACAAAAAACCCACCAAATCTTAAAATCAAGCAATAAAAATCAAATCAATACCAATAATCAATTCTAACATCATAAAGATCATCAATTGTAAGTCATTTAATCTATTTTCTTTCTAATTCGTGTCTAGGGTTCATGTTGAACACAAAATCAAAATTGGGTTTTTTTCATTTTCTCTTGATTATGTGCAATTAGGACTATGATAACATAATTTATAACTAATATACTTCCCGTAGACATAAGATTTTCATAATTGAGTGTGTTTGTCAAAATTTTTGGTATGAACAAAACCCCTAATTTCTTTCGAAATTCCTTACATTAGGAACATCACAGAAATGTTTTAATGCATTGTTAATACACTCTAAAAATGTTTTTGCCTTCATGCACAATGATCTCATGAACATCATTCAAAATATTTAATTAATGAGTATTTTTGACATGTTTGGATGAGCAAAATTGAATTAAGGAGTGTTTAGGTTAACTCATAGGTTTTTATTTTAGAGTCAAGTTAACCGCAACTCCACATTTGTTACATATACACACAGACTAGGCACAAATTCTTATTAATAACACGTGTTCACAATAATAAAACTCTACATTATTTTTCTTTTTAGGTAACAATGCCTCGAGTAACTAGGTCTGATCATCAAAATACTCGTAACTATATTCTAATTATCTTAAATGAATTCAATCAACCTCTACAAAACACTCTTAAACTTCTTGAAAAATGATACATTTATGAGGGACGGGTTGTAAATCAAGATTTTAATTACATGAATAATCTTAATGCTAAGTTTGGGTCAATCGGTTTCAAGTGTCTTTTGAAAATAAACGAGCAAATTGTTCCCCATTTTGTTCTTGAGTTCTATAGTCAACTTCATTTTGACTATAATCATAAGGGTCACTTTGTTGTTCATTTTTGTGATAACCGTGATTTGAGCAGGTTAGTTTATACCTTTAGAAATGGCTAAATGTCCATTTTTTATGTTTCTTGTGTGCTATGTGTTCATTATGTAGGTTGAAGTGGTTTACGTATGTGCATGATGTCATTTTAGAGGTAAATGATTATCTTATTTTGTGTGCATATGAGTTTGGTGTTAAGTATTCTATTTGTTCACGTATGGTGATAATGGAAATGAAAGACGTGTTGCATGCATTGCTACGTAAATTCTTGGTTTTTAAGAGTTAAGCGTTTATGAGAAATATAAGTTATTGGAAAGGAAGCATGTGAGTGAAATAAGGAAGTTTGCAGTAAACTTTTCATAAATAGAAAGTGAAATATGAAATGAAAAGTTATTTTTAGAAAGTTAAGGTAATGTAGATAATGATATAATTAATAAATAAAAATAATAATAAAAATATATTTATTAAGGGGTGCGTCCGGTTTTAAAAGAATTTTTTTAATTGTTTAAATTATAGTTAAGTTAGGACTCTATTTGGTTAAGTTAAATAAAGAAAACCTAGTCATAATTTTCTTTTCTCCCTACCTTGGTGTGCCATACAATATTACCTCCCCAAAACCCCAAGGAGTCGAATTTTGCTAAGTGATCCAAGAGCATTCAAGAGTTGTGATTTAGGTGCTAAAAATCAAGGTAAGTGTGTTTAATCCTAGTTAATTAATCTATTCATGTAACCCTAATTATGATGGATCTAGGGTTTTAATTAAAATACAGAATGATTATGATATATTATGATTGTAGTATGCTTAGAATTGAATTAAATGCGTATGCATGCTTGTGGTTTAGTTAGATTTGCGTTAAACTGGATTTAGGGTTGAGCAGAATTTTCGGTCGTGTTCAACGAATGTTATCTTGGTGATAAAAAAGGAGAGCAAATAATGATATAAAATGATTAGGGTTAGTCTAGTTTATGATCATGCATGATATCAAGTTAGGAGTTTGCGTCAGATCTTGAATTTAGAGGAGTAGAATTTAGGGTATGTTCACGAGTGAATATAACCATGATGGTAATAGTTTTATTGGAGTGTTTCTAGACACTAAACATTAGCACATTGATAAACTATCCAAAAAGTCTAGCCCAAACGTTTTTTGAGTTGCTGGAAGTAGTCACATTTGGTTACACTAAAGTTGGCAAATCAGTAATACGGGTCAGATATATGTCATGTTTGGGAAGGTGGAAACCCTAACTTAAAATTAGGAATTAAGCTTTTCCAAAACACCGAAGTTAAGTTCTAACATGTGTGTTAACAATATCCAACGATTAACCTTGACTAGTTGTCTAAGTATCTATTAAGTCCAAACTTTTTATGGGCTTGCCAGGTCCGAAATGGGACTGTTAGAGTTTGATTTTATTTGGGATAGTTACTCATGTAATGAGTACTTAAGAATCACAAGGTATTTAAGAAACACATAAAGGAGCTTAGATGATTTTTGGTATAATTTATAAAGGCCAGCAAGTATGGTTTTTAAGTTGGATAAGACACGCTAAAATTCTGCAATTTAGATTAAATTGTAGTTATCAAATATAATGTGTTACAAGATGTTTGAAAGGATGGGCCCATGGTGTCGGGATCAACCTATGATGTGTTGTAATCAAGAACCCTTAGAAAGCCATCATATGAGTGTTATAATGGACTTGAACTTTTAGCTGAGGTCGCGTGAAACACTTTTATGTTTGGTATTGTGTATCTTGTGTTGATATTGTTTGGAAGCAGCTTGTGCAACAGGTGAGTTTTCATAGCCCCTCTTGTTTTTATGCATAATTGGGGTGAAAGATGATGCAAAGTATTTGGAAATGTTTTGATTACTGTGATAATGTGTTATCAAAGAATGCAAGGACTATACATGGACTAGTGTATGTTGTATCTACATGTTTTGTGATGGATATTGAACATTGCGAACTAATGTCAGGGGGGATCCACCTGTGGGTATCCATGACCTGTTTTAGTAGATGGTACTATGGCCTAATCGAGCAAGAAGGTTACTATTTGGGAGTATCCATGGCCTGGGCTAGGGGAACCATGTGTGAAATTGGTGACCTAATGAGTACGTCTTGTGTCGTTTTGCTGGGTATTTTTTGAGATTCATTTGGATTTGGCAATTTACCTTAGATAGTTCATTTATTGTCCTGCAATGTTTTCTTTATTATCACAGTAATTTACAGTTGGATTTGATTACCGTGTCTTAAACCTATGACTCTCACCAACATTATGTTGACGTTTTAAGCATCATTTTTAGGTAATCTTCTTGAGGATAAGGAAGTTAGGAGGGGTGCTAGTGAAACCGTAGGCATTGCATGCGGACTATCTCCAATAGTTTTTTATTTTTTTGCCATTTAATAATTTGCATTTGATGGTTATTATTGGATGTTAGACTTTTAGATCATGTTCCTTTTGGGTATGACTTTGGCTTTCTAATCAAGACTCCTGTTATCTGTGTTAGTAAATTGTAATTACACATTTGTCTCATTTGTTTATCTATATCATTTAGTTCTCTCTATTGTTGACACCATTGGGTTGTGATGATATCCATGATGTTACGCCTCTGTTTCTGACTATACGAGGGTGTGACAGATTTTGTATCAGAACGCCTTTGGTTATAAGAAGTATGTGGTTTGAGCCTAGTACTAGTAACCTATGAGTCCTTCACGAAGAGGCATGTTTATGTCTTAAGCGTTTAGTAGTAAAACTAGTATCGTTTCCCACTTAATTACATGATTTTCTTCTTATTTTTTTTTGTTAAATTTTTTTAGCTAAAATTGATTCTATATATGATTTGGTGTGCCTTATATCTTGATAATTCAAGTTTATCCTCACACCTTCATAATAAGTTTCGAATGGGTTGCCATTGTAAAAGGATGTAGTGATACTAAAAAACCAGATACAAGGTCTTGGGTAAAGGGCGGGGTAGCCACAAGATTCCGTATACCGATAACATGTACCATCAGAGTTGAAGAGAGGTTGACCATAAAATTAGTTAAGGGAGAAGGGGTATTAAAGATTGAAACAATAGTGACTACTAAAGATGGTACAAATACCAAATTTTTGGGAAGTCACTAAAGATGGTACAAATACCAAATTTTTGGGAAAATTCCCAGAATACAAACCAACCAAGGAGGAAGAAGAAATCTTTAAGTTAAAAGCAATCTATGAGAATGTTATTCATGACATATCCAATGATTTCAGATCCTGGAGACCACGGCAAGGAGTGGACCTAGGGACAGTGAGATGGAAGTTATGTGTGTAGTAAGGAATTCGAATCAAATTCTTGATGTCCGCCGTCTTTATGTTTTTTAAGATTTTAGGATTTTGATATTGTTTGACTTTTGTTTGGAATTTTAATTATGAATATTGCTTTTGAGATACTGGAATTCCGTATGGATTATGATTAATATTATGATTTAAGTCGATTATGAGACATATTCCATATTGGTGATTTGGTTGATGTATTTATTTGTTTATTGTTTTGTTTACATTGAGGAAGTGTGGTCATATGAGGGAGTACACTTGTAGAAAAAGGGTCATCTATAGATTAAGGTGCCAACATAAGTATTACATCCGCCCAACACAAGTTGACTTGCAAGTATGATAACGTAGGATTTGATGTCAACAAGTTGGTTTGGTTGATTATTTAAGTATAAGTATAATAATATATATTTTTAACTGATTGTATATCGATAGAATGGATCGGTTTAATGAAAACTGATAACGCCCAATTACACATGTTTCGATGGCGGGTAAATATGTTATGTTATCAATTTCTCGTGAACTTTTGGTAACATTAATTAATCTTGAATTGCTTATAGGTTCACTTGAAGACTTTAGAGACTCAAGCTCATGAATCTGTACATTTTGGGAGACGAATACAAGAAAAGAAAATATTTCTAGCCAAAGATCAAGAAGTCCGCCACACTTGCTACATTATGCGCTGCACTTTCCTGTGAAAGCCAAAACACTTCATCTCGCACTTATACAATTGTGCGCCGCACAAACTCCAAAATTAAAGAAATTGAAAGTTAATAAATGCACCTGCATATAACTCCAGCAAAACCGCCGCACTCTTTTGCAAGTGTCGCCGCACTTCACCAGTAAAAAGTGTCATTAAATGTAATCTGCATTAATGACGAAGTTAGCCTACTTTTTCCTAAGTGCGTCCGCATCATTTCACCCAATCTTCCGATAAATAAGGACAATTTACATCATCACTATATAAAAAACATCCCATTCCTCTCATTCTATCTTCATTAATCATCTCTCACACACACACACATATTTCCCTCCTTTCACTGACAACACCAAGAAACACCTTCTAAGTTGAAGAGAAAGATCTAATGATCAAGAACGAAGACGGTTTCCTAATTAGTTATTGAAATAATAGAAGTTTGTGTAAAATCTACTTTTGTTAATGACTCCTAGCCATGAAGGCTATATTCTCTTCAGTGACTAACACGGTGAGAAGTTACGAATAAATGAATAAGCGTTTGGTATGAATTTTGATCGATTTTAATCTTAAGCTTATGTATGGCTAAACCTGTTATAACTTGATCTGTATCCCCCATTTTTTCTTATTACTTAGATTTATAAAATTCATATCGGTATAGGTTGAAAGACCTGATTATGTATCTATTTGGTTTAAAAGATTTGTCTATTCTTTAAACGTCTGTGCTAAGAGAATCCACTTTTCTAAATTGATAAACAAAATAAGCTTTGATATAATAAAAACTAGATTATTATAGAGTGACACATTTGGTCAAGTTAACTAAAATATTAGTCCATTAAGTTAATCAAGTTTAATTTCGTAAAAACGTTTTTTTTGACGAGAAAATCATTTTTATAAATTAAAGTCCCCATCTTCAAGGTCAAACTAATTATACCCACTTATAAATTATTCATAACTATCCGAAAGGTCATCTTTTATATATCATTGATAAAACAAAGTTATTTCAAAATTGTTAAAGTCTATATTCTTTCGATTATCGAACACTAACACTAATCCCTGAGGACGACCTGATCATACCTAAAAAGATTTATACTGCAATACGTGGGTTAATCTTTTAACCCGAGTGTTTCCATAAAATTTTAGTCTTATAAATAAAAAACTATTGAAACAGATTCCAAAAGTTTTTGGCACCTGTCCAGGGATTTCTTAGCTGTTAGTAGTCAAACTCTGGAAAATCTCTTTAACTCTCCCTCTTTTTCAAATCGCCGTATAGTTTTCTAGCAAACTAACCCGAATAAATTCTCCTTTGGATGCATACACGTGCTTCCAATTCTGAACTTGTTGAACCATTACTTGAACCTAAACGTACTCTGAATTGAAGACGTCGTCGATGAAACAGAAGAGTTCATTTGATCAAAGAAACAATCCACCTAAAAACCCGAGAATTGTCTATCCGCCAATTCTCGACATCAACCACTTCTGTCACTTTCTAGTTACTCTTAAACCTTACCCAATGTGATGTAGAAACCCATGTGGCAGCTGACCATGTTTGTCGCTCCGAACTCCTGGTTCTAACAATCACTATTCCTGATACAGCTAACGAATGAGCTATCAAAGGTAACCACTTGACTATTGTCAAGGGAAACCAATTTAATGGAAGAACCAAAACCGATCCTCATAAACACATTCACGAATTCCTCGGAATCTGCGATATGTTTAAATAGAGAGATACTAAAAATGAAGCCGTTCGCCTAATGGAATGATCATTCTCTATCACCCACTGAGAAGAAAACACATGGCTGGACGAACTCAAGAAGGAACTATAGAAACATGGGATGACTTTGAACCATTTCAATAGCCGAATTCTTTCCCATTTCTGTTTCGACCGACTCCTCAGAAAATCTGAGCTTTCATCTCAACACGAAACAAATCTCTAACCGACGCTTGGACTTTCGTATGAAGGAAATGCCCAAACTATCATGGTCACAATCGTGTCCACAGGAAACATAATTAAAAATCTTCTATCATGGTGTAAGCGAAATAACCTAAGAAGTTTTAAATGCCGCAGCTGGTGGTATTTTCCTCTATAAAACACCAAATCAAGCTTATCAGCTTTTTTGGAAGACAAGGTCTTACTAAAGCTCGACTGGGCTAAAAACCAAAAATCCAAACCATCTCTTAAAAAAACCGTTGCTTTCGCCGATGAAGTAGGCAAGTAATTCAATACGAAAAAATTATGTGCCCAAAGGAGGCCATGACCTTGAAAATGGAAAGCTCAATATAAAAACCCAAAATCATGCTAGAAAAACAAAAGGACGATATACCTATGTTCGCCAGAAAAGAAGCCAAATTTCAGGAAAACTTTTCGTAAGACAAGTTTTTACAATGATTATCGCGACCAAAGCCTCGAAACGCTATAATTGGCTATCAAACAGATGAATTATTTACAATCGAGACAACTACAGATCCAATACTGATGATAAACCATACGATCTTCAAAAACAATTCAACGATTTTATGAAATCTCAGCAATCGACCAACGCTTTCATCAAAGAAACGTTCATGGATCTTAAAACTCAACTCGAAACTGTTGCCAAAAATCATCAAGCTTTGATAAGTGTAAAATACACATATCTGTTTATACCAAAAATGACCTAAATGACCCAACACAGACTCATTAAGTTTCAGAAGATTACACAAATGTTCCTTGAAGTGTAATGGGCCCTAAACCTATAAAAAACAACACCCGGATCCAAAGTCCAAAAGTGCAAGCCCAATTACCCATACCCGGCCCAAAACCCTAAACCATAACTAAATGATAAGTCCAGGGACTGAAATTGCCAAAAATAAAAGTTGTATTATACTTGGGTTTTATTTGGCTTATGTTTTAAAAACAACAAGGACTCACTTTGCCATATTCCCAAAGTTATACCCTTTTACCCCCTTAGTTAAAATTAGGCGCGAAAATACGTTGGGTACTATTCATCGTCTCCCTCGCCAATTAACCCCGGGTAAAACAAAGGGCTTTTACTAATTAAAGGGCAAGATGGGAAATTCAATGGCTCAAATACATGCTGGCAGAGTTATACATCATCATACTCACCTCATTGGTCTATCACATCAAAGAATGACATGATGGCAGGAGTAGAAGCACAAAGAATGATGGGTTTTGTACTTAAGGCACTCACAATGGAAGCATAAATGTCTCATCACGGATTGCCACACTGGCAATCCGTGTGAGCTCATAAGTGATCCAACGGCTAAGGATTATCCTCCAATGATTGGAAGAATGGATGACAGAGATTGATGAGAGCTTGGGTAGCCCTCAAGAGGCTAGAAGGTTCACTAAGAGGCTATAAATAGCCACACATTTCACACACACACTATCTAGTTAGTTTTTTTATTTTTTTAGCTTAATTTAGTTTAGCTTATGAAATTTTTATGTATTTTCTTTAGATTCCTATTGTAATCTCTTTCCAATAATGTAACAAGCTTTTAGTAAATGAAATTCAGTCTTCTTTAAATACAATTTTTATAAATTCTCAAATAGCTCTAGTGTTTTCATGTTAATGACTCATAAGCTCTCAATAAGCTCTCTATAGCTCTCACTAGTCTCTAAGCTAGTGATAGAGTTTGATTCAGTCTTAATACCTACTTAAATAAATAAAATTAGCTCAATACCTTGTCTATTGGATTATAAGCTTTTGGAAGGGGATCCAAAGATGGAAGGGATCCCAAGGACTTTACTGGCTTATCTCTGATAAGCCAGAGCTGTAGATAAGCTCTAAGAGCCTATAAGCTTCTGTTAAGCTGAAGCCTTTTGTAAGTTTCCTATTTACTTTACTTGTCTTTATTTCCTAGCTTTAAAATTGCTTAGTTGTTTACTATTTGCTTAATCTGCTTAATATCTAGCTTATTTGTGCTTATTACTGTTAGTTTGAGCTTATTAATCATATTTCTTAATCTGTTTTTAGCTTTAGCATTCTAGAACTTAGTTTGTCATTTCTTTGTCTTAAAAATCAATAAAACTAAAAAATTAGATATCATAGTTGTAGATCTTTGATTCTAGCCTATTTAGTTATGGATTTATGTTTGTTTAGTTAGTTATAAGCTAGTTTTCATCTGATAATTATGTCTTGTGAATTAGATTTCAAATTAACAAGCTCATCTAAATCTGTCATAAGCTTAAATGAATTGTAATAAGTCTAAAGGAGTGTTTGGCATTACTCACTTTGACCTCTTAAAGTCAAAGTGAGTTTTGCTATTGGTTTGAGTTAGCTTTATAATCATTTTAAACTAGTAGTAGAGTAGTTTTCAAGGATTAGATTTTAAAATTTCAAAAGTTTAAGCTTTTTTTAATTGTTCTTGCACCAGGGAAATTTGTCACTTATCTTAGCTTGTTCAAATTTAAACCAAGCCATCCAAGGCTTGGTTTGTGGTTACATTGTGTTCAAAAGCACTCAAATAGAGTGTGTAATGCAGGAGAAACCATTTTGGTCACCTGCATTTTGGTTCTAGCCTTTGTCAATTGCATCAGCAGTAGTAACTTAAGTTACTACTGATGTCCTTTTAAGCCTCAATCAAGCTAAGTGTTAGTGGGATTTAGAATCTTAAATTTATCTAGCTTAAAGTTTACATATAGCTTAGTTTAGATTAAGTCTTGTTTTTCATTTTCTAGCTTATTCATTAAGGTACATTAGCTTTTAAAGTTTACTAAAACTCTCAAAAATTCCAAAAACTGTAGTTAGTAAAATTGGATTCTAAATTTTAGATTTCTAGCTTACAGCATATGTTTTTATGAGTAGGATTTTTAGCTAATATATTGGTTAATAAGTTTTCAAAAGCTCAGAGTTTAGTATAACTTATTATACATTTTAGCTTATAGAGTTTTTGAGTTTTTTGAGTTATTTACTGAGTTTGCTAATTTGATTAGTATATTTAGCTAGCTTCTAGTGTTTTAATTCCTTTTAGCTTTTCATTTCTAGCTTGTAGACATCCTAAGCTTTCAGTAGTAGCTTTTACTTTTGATTTTGAGCTTAATTTGAGCTTTGTGCAAGTGTTTAAGTAGAAACAAGCAAAAGTGAGCTTAAAAAGCTCACTTTCTGTGGTCAGTTCATTTTTAAGCTCTTAGAGAGCTTATTTCTCATTTTCAGCTTAAGGTTTCTTAATTAAAAATGCTTAAAAAGGTGTGTTCTTCAAGTTTGTACTTTTAGATTTCAAAAATTAAAAAAAATCAAAAAGGGGTGTTAGACAGCCTTAAACCCATGACCTCCTATACACAAACCCAACGTGTTAACCATTGTGCTTCAATAGCTCATCCATGAGCATTTCTTTTCATTAAATCTTTATACACAGTTTAGGCCTTAAGCCCATTTTTATACCGTAGCTTATATTAGCTTTTTCCTAGCTTATTTGTTAAGCTGTGAGCTTTTTCTTATTTTTTTTCCTTTGATCTTTATAGCTTTTTA
The DNA here is from genome assembly GCA_026074375.1 of Tanacetum coccineum. NCBI lineage: Eukaryota > Viridiplantae > Streptophyta > Magnoliopsida > Asterales > Asteraceae > Tanacetum > Tanacetum coccineum. Next base: position 24,821 of record BQNB010081276.1, read on the forward strand.
GAATTTCCCTGGATTTTTGGTAATTTTCCATAAAGTAGATTATTTTTAATCATTTTTCTAAGGTTTTAAAATTCGAAAATACATAAAAAATAGAAAAAAGTTTTATAAAAATACAAAAAATTAGTTTTTAGTATTAGATTAAATACTTTTAGGTTTACATTCAGAAAAATCATTTTCAACACTTTTAGATTTTAATTTTCATTTTTGAGCTTTTAATTTTAATTTTAAAAATAGGATTTTAATTTTAAAAATAGTTAAAAATTATTTTTCTGAGTTTTTATGTTATTTTAGATTTTTCTAAGTTTAAAAATCATTTTTCTTAATTTTTAGGACTTTATTTGCTATTTTCTAGGATTTAATTAGATTAAATTCGTTTTTAATTCATAATAAATTCAAAAATAATCAAATTATTATTTGTTCTTTTTCTTAAATTTTCTCTTTGTCTTATTTTAGGTTTAGTAATTTTAGTTTTCATTTTTAAGAGTTAGATTTGGTTATTTGATTACTGTCGAGTTTTATTTGTTTCCCGTTTAATTGTTTTAGAGTGGTTTAATTGCCTTTTGTGTTCGTAATCTTAATGTTGTTTTATTTTGGTAGTTATAGATAATCAAAAAATCTTTTCTTCATTCAAGTCATATCCAAACATAAGGGTGGTTTTCAATTTGAATGTCGTGGGGAAACGACACGGGAAAGCATATTTCCCGGTAAACATACGTATATTATTATTATTATTATATATTTGTATAAGAATTTTCCTAAAGGGCTACTTTGGGAATTATTCTCTATACTTTTGTGTATTAATATAATATAGTGTGTTAAAATTACTATACCAATAAGGATAGGATTAAATTTGGGCAAGTCTAACTTAAAGACTTATCTGGGAAAAGTGCTTACCGGGAGACAACCCGTTGTTTTTTAATTGTTTTTAGAGTCTGTCTTTCCAGACATTCAATACGGCGTATCCTAACTCGTTGGATACGGCGTATTGACCCGTCAAGACGTTATCAGTCCTTTAAAATTTCTACATTTTAAATATTCCGCAACTTTTGTTTAAAATACTTTAGATAATTTTTATAGGCTCTAAAACGTTGTATCCTGTCTATGGGATATGGCGTATTCAACTGCCAGTACAGTATTTGTGTTTACTTTTCTGCATTGTAACCATTGTAAACCCAAGATAGAATTGCATGGTTTCTTTAATAACTTTTATGCAGGACCTCGCTGTAAAGAAATCGACGATATTGGTGAAAGTATTCTCAGGAGAAAAGCATGTGTTGTACTCATACGAGCATTCTGACGCCTCTACAACACACTTTTGCTCAAGAACTCAAAATGGAGAATCATCACAAGCAAAATATTAGGGGAGTTCCTCGTTCTAATTCTATTTCCCATTTTCTTTAACTGTTTTATTTATACAATGAGGACGTTGTATAATTTAAGTGGGTGGATGGAGAATTAGAACGTCTACTTTTCCTTTTTACAAATAAGACCCCTACCATGCCTCATGATTCACCTCTCCCAAGAGTTCACACACTTGGAAGTGATGAGGGCAGAATGCAACCAAATGAATTGATGGAATTGGTTACAAAATTATCAGACAGAGTTGCAGTTTTAGAGAATGACTTGAAGCAGACAAAGAAAACCCATGGTGCTGCTTTTACCAAACTTATCAAAAAGGTCAAGACTTTAGAGAAAACTATCAAGTCTAGCTAATTTGTTGTATCTGATGATGAGGAAGAGGATTCTTTCAATCAGGGGAGGAAAATTGCTGAAATTAATAAAGACTCTGATATTTCCTTGGTATAATAGATGATTCATCATGATGCACAGACTCAGGGGAGGCAAGAGTATGATTTGGAGCCTAATTTTAAGTTTACTGCTTCTGAAGAGGTTTATACTGCTGAGCCAGATATTAGTACTGCTAATGTACCAGTTAGTACTGCTGGTGCCGAAGTTAGTACTGCTGCTAAAAATTTAGTATACATCAGAAGAAGTGCAGCAAAGAGAAAATACAAGGGTAAAGCTAAAGTGGAGGAATCTGAACCTACACAGACCAAGACTAAAATACAGCAAGAACAAGAAAGGCTTGGGTTTGAAGAAGCTCAAAGATTACAAGAACAATTTGATGAAGAAGAGAGGCAAAGGATTGCCAGTGTTCATGAAAAGTCAAGTACTTTCAAACCTGAAGAATGGGATAACATGCAAGCTCAAATTGAAGTTGATGAAGAGCTAGCTCACAGGTTACAAGCACAAGAAAGAGAAGGATACTCTGAAGCTGATAAAGCAAAATTGCTTGTAGAGCTTATAAATAAAAGAAAGAGACAATTTGCCCAACAAAGAGCTCAACAAAGGAGGAACAGACCTCTCACACAGGCTTAACAAAGGTCTTATATGTGTAACTATATTAAGCATATGGGAAGTCATACACTACAATAGTTGAGAGGATACTCTTTTGATGAAATCAAAGTTCTATTTGAAGCAACAGTGAAGAGGGTAAATACTTTTACTCCAATGGTGAGTGATGATATAGTTCCTAAAGTTTTAGATGGAAGTTCAAAGAGAAGTGCAGAAGAAGTACTTGGTGAAGAAAGTTCAAAGAGACAAAAGACAGGAGAAGGATCAGAACCAGCTGAAGAATCAAAAGATAAAGAATCAGATGGACTGTCTCAAGAACAATAACAACAGTTAATAATCATAGTTCTAGAAGAAAGGATGAATGTTGAAGCTCTACAAACCAAATACCCAATCATTAACTGGGAGGTTTACACTAAAGATTCAAGAAAATACTAGAAAATCATCAGAGTGGGTAATCATACAGAGGTATATCCATTCTTTGAAGATATGCTAAAGAATTTTGACAGAGATGATCTAGTGAAACTTTAGGATTTGGTTGGAGAATGATTCCGTTCAACAGAACCTACTAATGACAAAGAAAGAGCATTACGGGTTGAATTAAAGACATTGTTTGAACCTGATACTGATGTCCTTTTGGAACTTCAGAGATATATGCATGATCCATTAACAAGGAGGTTATATGATACATGTGGTGTTCATCATGTGTCTATAGAGACAGGGTTGGATATTTTCATGCTAGTTAAGAAAGATTATCTAATGACAAGAGGACTTCTAATGTTGATGTTGGTTAACAAGCTACAAGTAGATCAACATTTAGAGATGGCAGATGAGCTTTTAAGAAAAATCTTCATACTAGCAAACAAATCAAGGCATTAAAGTGTTTGAAAGAATACTCTCAGAGTCCAAAGTTTTAATTTAAATAAACTTGATGATTTGAAGGTAAATCACAAGTTTAGGGGATGATTGTTAGGAATTAAAAGTCTTTACACTTGGTACTGCCAAGAGTAAAAGTTTGTACTGCTCAGATTATAACTACCAGTACTAACTGATTAGTACTACTAGTGTAAAAGTTAGTGCTGCCAGTTCTAACTTAATACTGCTGAAGAGAACTTAATACTGGTAAAGACTTAAGACTGCCAGAAGAAGATTATGACTGCATGAAGATAAAGACGTGTGAAGAGACATGTATGGACTTATTCAAAGTGTATATCTTATAAAGTTAGAAAGATATGTATATGATTAGAATTATAGAAGATCTTGAGTATCTTCAAATATTTGTAGTTATCTTGTAAAGGACTCCTTAGTGTATAAAAGGAGATCCTAGGTTATGGTTATAAAAAAGAGGATATTCATACTTTTGCATGCACATAGCTTCAAGGTTATAAACCCTAGTACTAGACAGAGTACTCGTATTATTCATCATAATAATATTGAAGCATTTTGGTTATATCATTGTTCATTCAAGTTTACTGTTTCATTAATATTTCTTCTAAGTACTAAAGAGTAGATTCCGCATACTCTTTAGTATTCACAAAGTTTCTACCATTGTTGTTTTAAATTTATTCAAAGTCACATAATCTTTATAAGCTAAAGAATAGATCTTGAGTTAGGACCAACACTTTACTTAAGATTCAAAGCAGTTAGCTTGTTTTCATCAAGATGATTAGTGATCAAATCCATTGTTGATTATAATGGATTAAAGTCTAAATAACTAATTAAGTTTGTGGTATTTTGAAGATTATCATACTTTGACTTTTCTCACTTCCTTACCCATAAATTTTTTACAAACTTGTTGGGAATTATATTGATTTGATGATACAAAAAAATGAAACAAGAATGATACAAAAGGAAAACAAAAGGATCAAAGTTGACATTATGAAATTCTACAAGATGTAGGAGTACATGAAGATTTTAAAAGATTTGGTCAAAGATATAGAGATAAAGATTCAGAAGATTTGTTTCCTAATATAATTAGTTTTCCTTGTAAAGTCTTATGGACTCTATTATATAAAGAGATCCATAGACATAGTTTTTAGTATCTTTGTATATGTAAAAATGTGTGTGTGTACACAAAGAGTACAGATGTAGACGTCTAGTTGTGTTGGTGTAGCCCTAAGGTATCAAGGTTTCCTTGAACCATGTTAGGATGTAACCGTTCTATATTGATCATATAGAATTGGGGCTTAGAGAGTAACGTATGAATGTAAAACCTTGTTTATTAATAATGATTCTTTGTTTGAATATTCCGCCTTTGTTATTATTCATCCTAGATTAGATCTAAACAATCTAGAGCTTAAACGATCTAGAACCTATCATGTTCTATAGGTTCTATCAGGTGGTATAAGAGCTTGTTAAAGATCTTGTTGATCACTTTTGAACAAATCCTACGTAGCTTGTTAAAGCTTAGTTATATTGGATAATCCAAGACAACTATAGTAGAAACTAAGATTGAGAATATCATAAACTATGCGGAATCTAGTTTGCAATACTAAGAAGAA
>BQNB010081277.1:0-29672 GCA_026074375.1 Tanacetum coccineum
CTAAGATAGATTATAATCAATAAATGATTGCTTTATGCGGATGCGTCTAATTGTGATAGAATTAGCGTGTCTAGGTCTTAGAAAGAAGTACCGCCTAAGTCTAAGAATGATATGCCCTTCGAAATAAGTCAATCATTGCACTAAATAAACAAACCTGCGTTTTATCGGATTATTCATGGTTGATATGTTTTCCGTATATTAGTGTTTGACCGCCCTCTATCGTTTGTTCATCTTCTTGCGTGTGTTTATTGCTTTACTTGTCATCAAAACCTTATGTTAGATACCCAAAACTATGCCAGTCTCTCAGGCTGAACCCCCCCCCTCCTTTTGCATTAGTTTTAGGTTTAACTTAGATAACCTAGAGTTGCACTAATTTTTCCTTGTAGCTTTTTAATCATATCTTGACGTCTAGATCAACGGGGATCATCCGTCAAGGGGGAGCATGCACGCATCCATCATCATTTTTACTCTTCGACAATCTTTTGCGTTTCGACCAAAAGGAAGAAGTCATTTTCTTCATCATATAGTTCTCATATTTTTATGTTGCACGATACTAACCTTTTTGTAGGTTAAGCTTTCAAATTTGAGCAATAGATCCGCAATAAACCAATGACATTTGCCTTGGGGATGCAACACCATAAGATATTGAAGTAGACATCTTAACCTCAATAGGGATGATGCAAGCTCGCCTTTTTGGGGAGAAATGAAGTTAAACTCCAAGGACACGCCCTTTTTGTTTCGACAAAAGGGGGAGAAGAGTGTAAACGAAGAAGATAATGTAAAGGTAGTATGCGGATACATTCATGAGTTATTACGTTTACACGTTTGTTTGTCATCATCAAAAAGGGAGAGATTTTTAGTGAAAATATTACGATATTTAATCTACACATTCTCGTTTGTTTTGATAATGACAAACATGTAACTTGTAATACTTAAACGTAAAGTGTACAAGTTACTCATAATCATATTTTGTATCAACATACATCAACACATCTCGACGTCTCAAGTCCTCGTATGTTACAACACAGGTTCGTACATGTTTGTTATGTTGCATTATGATCAAACCTCATTTCACATTTTGCATTTATAAGTATTTTTATACAAACATTTTAGCAAGTATACAATAGTTAACTTGCACACTTTATTTTGTAAAATATACAAAGTTAACTAAAGAAAAATAAAATAGAAAATGGTTTCTACAAAAGATTACAAAATCTCTCAAAGATTACAAAATAATTTTTGGATCTGATGAACAGTAGCCGGTTCCATTGGAGCGTCGCCGGTTCCCTTTGATTTACAAGCCGGTTCCATTGGTGAACAGTAGCCGGTTCTATTCAGCTTTTTCCTATAAATAGAGGAGCCTTTTCAATCCGTTTTTCATCACTTTTAACACACTTTCTCCACCATTTTTCACACATCTAGATCTGTAGGAATGCATCCATAAAACCTCATGATCATAATGCATCTAACTCTCATTTTTGTTGTAAGCTTACACCTGAAATGATCCTCCAAAGCAAGCTTTGAGATCTTGCAATCTACATCCACCACAAGCATTTAAGCACATGAAGATCTACCTCAACAAGCTTGGGAAACTTGTGATCTTCCATCATAGAAGACTAACCTCATCATGCTTTGTGATCTTGATGCTTGGTTTGGGCTTTCACATCCATTAGACATATTTGTTTAGGATCATCATTGTACACCCATTTGTATCATCTCTTTGTAGCATTTGATTTAGATTAGATGGTTTATGTGTTTGTGCCATAAAACACAAGGTTTGTTATGTTGGGCCACAAAACATAACGGGTTTGGTTGTACCCAAAGAAGGACTCGGTATTTAGCTTTGTACCAAATAAAGTGTAAGCGACGTTGTGTAAGGTTTTCTCCGCCGAGAAGGGAGCGTGTTGATATAGTGAAGTAACTCTCGAGTTGGGTAATCGGGGAGTGGAGTAGGGCGAAGAGGAGCTCCGTGACCGAACCACTATAAATCATCGTGTTCGGTTTGCTTTCTATTTATTTATCGCTCTCTATTTACTTTATGCTTATGATTGTGCTTGTGTTGTGACTAATTGCTTATTCTATGCTTTCCATGATTCATATAGTCATCAACTATATTTGGTACTTTTCATATTACGTCAAGTTTGTTCGGGTATTTGATACGAATTTTTTTTAGATTTTAATCGAAAATGTATTCACCCCCCTTCTACGTTTTTCACATACTACTTTGCAATGAGAACAATAAATAGATAGAGGGAAGAAGAGAGAAGAAGAGACACCATGATATATACTGGTTCGGGAAGGAGGGTTTAGTCCTTCCGTACGTCCAGTTGCGAATCCACGACACCGACACTATTCCTAGTATAATCCTTATGGTGAACTATAAACTGTATTACAATTTAACTCCACCGACTTTCAACAAAGCTCGACGCTCACACAGAAGAGTTACTACATACAGTATTTCGCCCTCGGAATCCACCCTTAAGAACCCGTGATTCGACTTAATCTATAACTCTAGAATCCTTCCCCTTGGAATCTTATCAAACCCCAACTAGATCCCCAATGATCTAGGCTTGATCCAACGGATACAAGACTTCTCTTACAACTCAATGATGAAAGATAGTTTGATTTAAGAATCAAATCCCTAACCTAGCCTAGAGATTTAATTCTAATAGAAAGGATATGAGAAAGAATACCCTCGACAAAACACACAAGTATGGATTAGGTACTTGTGTGGCTCTCTTGTGGAGATGTGTGTTCTTCAATAGATGATAGAGAAGAAGATTAAGAAAACTTTATGTTAGACTTAGAGGATTAGAGAATAGAAAAGAGAGGAAAGAATGTTTGCAAGAGATAAAGAATACAAAGGCCAAGGGTGGGTGTTTATAGGCCAAGGAGCACAAATTGTAAAAATACAATTCGTGTCTGGCGCGCTGCCCACGCGTCAGCGCATGGCCAACGCGCCAGATTCCCGAAGATGTTTTCTTCGGGACTTGGCATCTTAAATACCTGCACTTGTTAAACCCCTAATTGTACTTCAGGCTATGACCTTTCAATCATTCTTATGCTCAAGGTTAACCAACTCAAATAACCATTTGATAAAAACGTTTGTGAAGTATTAAAAGTGTTTTGCTTATTCGATATTATAAAGAGAGAAAAGAATTGTTGGAAAGGGGTATTTTGGGTATTCCTCAAAGTGGTAACTAGCCTAGTTGGGATCCAACTAGATTAGAAAGGGCTAGCTAGGAACTAAAAGAATATTCTTGGAATATTTTTTGCTTGGTGAGAAAAGGGGGAAAGATTTAAAATTTGAATTTCAAATTCATTAACACACATGTTGGATAAGAGAGAATTAGTTGTGTGTGTGTTGTCATGATGTAACATGATGTGATAGAAGGGTGCCTCTTGATCTTAGTTTGAAATGGAAGGTGAGGATGTGAAGAGGACACTTGTATAAGTGGCATGATCAAGGGTAGAAAGGAGGTTGTATTTGTTGTGTGAGTGAGAATAGAATGTTTGTGAGAGAAGTTGTGTTTGTTTGAGATGAAGCATCAATCTAATGGTTGAGAATAGAATGAGGGAGTTTGGATTGATGAGGTGGCTTAAGAGTATAGGTGAAAGTGTGTTTGTTTTGTTTGTTGTGTTAGTTTGAAAAGCAATCCAAGGGTGGAGAGGAGAAGAGTCCGGGAACTTAGATTGGTGACATGGCGTGATCAAAGGTTAAGATGAGAGTGTGTGTAATTTGAATTGTATGGAGAAGAAGGTGAATAGTGAATATGTGGTGGAGAATGTTTTGAAAAGATATAGAAGATTTGGTTGGGAATGTAGGGAACATAGAGGTGCAACAAGTACAAGATAAGTACATTGTGTAAGGGAATGTGAGTTGGCATATGGAGAATAAGATTTGAGGTTTATTTGGTGAGGGTTTATGCGTATGAAGGTTTGAAGATGGAGATGAAGATAAGGATGAAATCAAAGGATTGATTTGGGTAAATAATCACATTGCCAATAAGAGAGAAAAGAGTGGGCATATGTTATTATGGGATTAAGAAAAAGATGTTTGGAGTGTATGTGGAAGAGATGAAATCACTTGTTGGGTAAAAAGGGTAAACAAATTATTAGAAAGAATGGGTAGAAGGATTGTGTAGAAAGAGTGTGGACTTGTACATGTGAGGAATACATGTGAGTTTTAAAAACATTTGTATGGAAGTGAGAAAACTCAAAGTATAATTAACTTCCAAATACCATAAACTCGATTAGTCATTTAGACTTTAATCCATGATAATCAACAATGGATTTGATCACTAATCATCTTGATGCAAACAAGCTAAGTGCTTTGCATCTTAAGTAAAGCATATCCCATAACGGGAAAGGATGCGTTTACGCAAAGTGACATTTGACTTAGTTTGACCAATAAGGGAGTAAAACCCGTTACGTGACTAGAAACAACGTAAATCCGGATTAAAGTCAAATGATTATTTTTACTTGTTGGTATGTTGAACGTATGATCATACTAGGTTTAGAAAGAAGTTTCGGCCTTGGCTAGAGGATTTTGATAAAAGTTTTGAGTTGGCGTTTTATGGAAAAACGGGAGGATTTGTTTTTGCTCCTCTCTAAATCTAAACCTCATTTAGAGTGTTCACAAGTGCTCAAATATCATATAAATACCTTTATTGAGTCTTACATGTGGCGGTCTAAGAGGAAACCGACAATTGTTAAATCCGCAAAATAAATTTCGCGTGTGGCGCGCTAACGGGTGCCCGGCGCGCCAGATGATGAAATTCGGTTTTGTAGATTTAAGCTACCGTTTGTGATTTTACGTTTTGCGAATGTTTATTTATCATTATTAAAACATAAATGATATCCTAGTAAATGTTGCACCAACACCGACATCAGACTTGGTTGACCCGAGTGTAGCTGCTGACCCGAGGGTTGAACCGACATCTGACCCGGTTGAGTGGGGTTTTTTTTTTTTTTTTTTTTTTTTGTTTTAGTAAATACTAGGTCGTGGCAGAACTGATTTGCTTAGGCCGGCTGGTGACTTACATTCTGGGCCTGGTGTGGAAATCCTGGAGGGCTGGTTAGTGATACATAGCTATGGGTCGGGCCATAAGAGCTCGTATGAAGAGCCACATGTTTTGTTGAATTTTGCACATTTGAATTACTAGTCGACTGTCCACCATTAAGATTACCAGTAAACCCGAGCTTGGTGCGTTTGGATTAGTGCTATAAGTTGTGCCTGAATTTGGATAAGCGCCAAAAGATCTTGTGGAGTAGTGGTGATAGTCATGGTGAACAATGAAAATTACTGGTGTAGGGTTTTAATATAGTTAGGGTTTAAGCGAAAGAATCAAACAGTAACTTAACACAACAACAAGTAACCACAATATCAAATTACCTGATGAAACAAACTCTCAACTGGAATGAGAGCAAGCACCAAACAAGGATCGTGACTCAAACTTTAATAGCACGATAGTGACGGAGGCAGGATTTTTAAGTCGGGTAGGCCAAAACAAAAATCTTAGAAAATAAATACCGATGATAAAGACAATAAAAATTTTAAGTCATACAATACGAGTCTTTCAATTCAATCACATGTGGCGCTTTTTAACATCATTAAAATCATCTAAAACATTATTTAAACTAAAGATATATGCGATATCAATATAAAGTGGTAACTGTCAAGTGGTTCTATCAATGAAGAATTTGACGATAATGTTGGAAGATAGAAAACCCCTGAAGGCTAATTGATTTCCTTCATCATTTCTCACCAAAATACAAAGTATATATAGATTACAAAGGGGATGGGCTTGAGCCCAAGATAACTATGACAACTCATGATTGACAAATCAAGATAACTATGACACTCATGATTAACAAATCATCCAAATATAAATAAACTAATATTGGAAGGAAGTCAATAAAACATATTGACTAATACGCCCTCGCAGTTCGAGCTCATTTCGAGCGGGAGTAGGGGCGACCGCTCAAACTGATCGAAAATCTTCCAAACAAAAACTGAAGTAATACCTTGGTGAAGATATTACACGTTATTCACATGGTAATCATGACAGTTATATCCGGACTTAGTCAGGCCACCTATGAGCCCGCTGCCTACAATACCACCCGATCAAACACTACATACAACACGCCTATCTCAAAATATAGTTGAGTCGGCCGTCATGATGCCGCTCTATCCTCATCAAAAAAAATTCCAAACTCTTCTCAAAACTAACGGTTCGTCCCGTCGTGAGCCGCAATCTATCCTCTAAAACAAATTTCAAACAAATATCTCTATCTTCCATTCTCAAAACCTACCGTCGCCGTCATGAGCCGTATCTATCCACTATCATCATTCAAATTTTACGTTTGTCACCATAAACTAACGAAATATCCTCCTCCTCATCCAGTTTTACGTTTGTCTCCATACACAACACGAGTAATCCTCTCTATATCATAATAAAAAAAACAAAAAACACAATACCTGCACATCTTCTCAATCTTTCTTTTTATTCTTTCCAAAATAGAGCGGGATTAGATGCAAACAAATCCTAGTCGGTCGTCCAAGCCCGCTGCATCAATTACACCCCGCAAATCTCTTCATCTGTCGGCCCGTTATGACCGCTTCTATCATCTCAAAAAAAAGGAAGCAAGTTTCTCATAATCATCACAAAATTTATCTGCTGCATGTCACGTTTGAAGACTTCAAATACTCTTTATTTATTTATTTTCTATCCGGTGCTAGATCTTCATCAATAAAATAGTTATAGCATTAATGTTTTATTTTTATCTTCAGTCCGAGCTTTCGTGATTTCACCGCTTGGACTGCGGGGGAGTATTAGAGGATAAATGTTAGTCAAAGTAATTACTATTAGTTGATAATATTAGTGAGTCATAGTTGACTCTTATGTTTGGTATGATTATAGGATTAGTCATTCATTAGTTGTACATTTAATATTCCTAGCTGTATCATTATCATCTTGGGCTCAAGCCTGTATATTTGTATCTATAAATAGTGGTGAAATAATATATCATAACCTACGGGGTTTTCTATCTTCTTACAGATAAAACATCTCTTCTCCCAATGGTTTTTAATGATTCAATAGGCCACACAACTTTCTAATCTATTTGAGTGGGATGGATACATTTTATTTTGAGTGAGCCAATTGAATTTTTGTGTACACAATACATGCAATACATCACGCAACTAGTATTCATTAAAATAATTAGGGTTGGTCTTGGCCCATCCAAACTTTAACGTGGCTTCGTCCCTGCACGATACCAAACTTTAAAAAAAACCAGTCGACTATGAAGAAAGTAGAGAAAAATAATACCTGTGGCAACAATTTAACGCCACAATAATAACACCACAATATCAGTAACAAGTAACGAACGGAAGCAAATAATACCCGTGGCAAAAATATAACGCCACAATAACAATCGACTAAGTTGGATGGAGTGGTGGTGATAAACCCACCTGACACGTCAGCGCCACATCAGCTTTCTCTCTCCAAATAAAACTCACCTTACAACTCACCTTTCAACCGTAATAAGAATTCACCTTACAACTAAAACTCACCTTACTCACCCATTTTTTTTATTTAAATACTTTTATTCATAAATTAAAAACATTACAACACAATTAAAAACAATACATAGATTATTAATCTGTTTCGTATTCCGAATCAATGTGCATTTCATCGACGGTGTGTGGAAGTAAACAAGCCATATTAATTTAAAAGTGGGAATAATTGTGTATAAAAATAGGTGAATTAGTGGGTATTTGTAAGTAAAAAGTGGGGTTTTAATTTATTTTTTTTAATAAAAAACGGTTAGATTTCGGGAGGGGCCCACTATTTTTAAAACCCACACTAGGTGAGTAAGTCACCGAATTGACACAAAACAAGGCCAAAACTCACCGAGCAAAAGGAACTCACCTAGGTGAGTTTTGCCACCGGAGTGGCACTCGCGCGCGAGTGGCTAACTCACCTAGGTGAGTTTTGCACCACTCCGTCCAGCCTAAGGGGAAGTCGATTATAATTAACGATTATTATAAATGATACCTCGTACTTGATGTGAAGCAATTATAATTAACGATTATTATAAATGAAGTCTTAGACTTTGATTATAATCAGTTAATTATAGTGATTGAAGGTGCTCCGCACGTAGGCCTGGTGCTTTTAATAACAAAAACGAAAAAAGATGAACTTTAAACAATTAATATGTTCTTTGGTACCTAGACGTCTGAATTGGACGAGGAAAAAAATTAAAAAATTATGATTAGGGTTTGTATAGATGTTTAGGAGAGGATCGAAAAAGGCTGTGATACCATGTAAGTGTGAATAATGTGTGTGTCATTCATAATAATATTCGGTACATATATAGTGATACAAAGAATGATCTAGAACCCGGGCATAGCACAATACAAAAAATTGACTAACAAGGCCTACTGAAGAACTCAGTTTTCTTTTGAATTTGAGAAAATATCATCGGTCATGATCATATCAACCGGAGAAGATCTCAATCCCTTCAAATGAAAAAAAAAACAAAAACATAATAACCGTAAACTCAACCGGATTGAATTACGAAAATAAAAAGATACTAAGGGTGCGTTTAGTTTGCTACCTGAATCGTAATTGATATGAATTTGATAAGAGGGTGGTATGAGATTAAATATATGATTATCATTGTTTTTGTTTGGTAGTATTAAATTTGGGGGTAATTTCAAAAATGGTCCAAAATGAAAAGGGGAATGCCACTATACTCTTTTCAGAAGTGTTTTCTCAAAATACCTCAGGGCAACCGGGGCAACTGAACAACTTAGAGAATAAACTGACACATGTCCATTAGGTTGCCCGGAAGCACAATAAGTTGCTCCAAAAATGTTCACTTTAATATTAAAAAAATGTCACATGTCCCCGTTGCCCTAAGATATTTTGAGAAAAAAAATTTGTTTGGGGTAGAATGACATTTTCACTAAAAAGTGCGGACTTTTCTTTCATAACACCAAAACACCTCATAACACCAAAAACATCCTCCCTAGTCAACACCGCAATTTTTGATGTTATGAGGACCTCACTTTTTTTTACTTTTTCATTTATTTAAAAAAAATTATTATAACTAAATTAAAAAAAATAAAACTAAATTAAAAATAAAAAAATATTAAACCGAAACCCACCTAGGGATGACAATGAGTGAGAAAAAACCCATAACCCTCGGGTACCTGCATGTAAATGGGTGGGTAATCCCATCATTTTTCACCCGTGGGTGGGTCGTGGGTAAAAATTATACCCATCGGTGAGTGACGGGTGGGTGACGGGTAATGTATACCCATCATGGGTGTACCCATCTAAAATACCCCCACGGGATTTAACCCTCGAAACTAAACCTTGCGTGTGACCCCGTGAAACCTCATTAGCGTATTGTTGAGTAAAATTTATGATAAAACTTAAATTATTTGTGAACGTTTAGTTTGGTATGAATTTGATAATTTACCCAATCTTCAAGATAATATAAATGATACATCTTCTGTTCAGCTATGTGAACATTATTAGAGTTCTGGATAAAGGCATTATACAAACTTTGTACAAATTTTAGACGACGCGTTCATTTTAATTATGATTTCGCGCGCGAATTATAAACCTCGTGTAGTACAATTGGAATATATGATATCGGCTGTTTCTGTGTAGAAACGGTATTTTTCGCGTAAGTTAGTTTTCCCACATCATCTATCTGTTTACACAAACCCAACGAGATTTCTACCACAACGCGATGGGTACGCCAGCTTGGCATGGGCATGTTAAAAAGTTGATACCACCAGTGGGTAATGGGTGGGTGGTGGGTGAGAAAAAATTCACGTGCTTTTTATGTAATTTTCAGCTTATTTTTGCTTATTGTCTTTAATCAATGTAATTTTACCCTTTTAAGCTTGTAATCTTTTCAATTAAATTCAGTTTAATTCATAATGGTGCTTTTACTACTGTTTTTACTAGGGGTGTGCACGGTTCGGTTTGGGTCGGTTTTTGGCCAAAACCGAAACCGAATGTTCGGTTTTTTGTGTGACCATAACCGAAACCGGTCGGTTTTTCTCGGTTCGGTTTCTCGGTTTCAATCGGTTTTCCGGGTTCGGTTTCTCGGTTTTTCGGTTTCTTCAAAAAAAAATTATTAATTTTTTTTATTAACTTTCCCATTATATAAAATAAAATTTGCCTAAAGGAGCCCAGTATTTTTAAATCTTAAAAAGGCCCAATAATATTTGCCATTATAGAAAATAAACTTTGACATTCAATATTTTCAAATATTCTAGTAAACCGGTTATATATTCAGGCCCAATAATTTTAAAAAGCAGCCCATTAGTCCATTAGGAGCCCAGTATTATGTATAATGGATTACTAGAAGATTTGAAAAAAAAAATGTATAATGGATTGGTTCGGTTCGGTTCGGTTTTTACGGTTCGGTTTTTATGTCAAAACCGAAACCGAACCGAAAGTTCGGTTTTTGAAAAAATAAAAAACCAAACCGCCGGTTTCTAGTTCGGTTTCGGTTTTTTTCGGTTCGGTTTTTTCGGTTTTCGGTCGGTTTCGGTTTTTTCGGTTTTTTTTGCTCACCCCTACCTGCAACAACAGGAAAAAAGAAAAAACAAAGATACAAAATCACTAGTTCAAAACACAAACACAAACACAAAATCACCAGTTCTACAAAAAAAAAATGCACGAAAACGCGAGACACGGTACAGTGTCTCGCGCCGTCGTGTCGCGTTTTCCGGGACCATTTGGGCTGGGGATCCCGGCGCCAGACACGAAAACGCCAAACGGGGTGTGGTCTTCGCGCCGTCATGTCGCGTTTTCGGCGATGGCTTGAGCCACCAGCCACCGTACCCTGTGCTCTTAGAATCAAACCATTCCCTCATTCCGAAACCCACCTACCAAACGTCCCCTAAAACAAAATGCCATTCATATAACATTTCAAGAAACTCAAATTCACACAATACAAATCAATTTAACAACAATCAAATCATCAATTAAACATCCCAATTCCTATCTTCCAGTATCATACATCTCTACTTTTTCTAACGGTGTATATCTCCGATTAACACCTCCAATGAACGTAAGCCGATTCTTAACACCTAGCCAAAAACTCATAAAGAACACCCAATTTTATCTCCTAAGGATTTCCTAAGTAAGACGACCTCGAAGTCAGTGACAAACGACTTGATACACGCAGAGTTTGATCAGTAAGAAACCCCAAACTTAGGTTCAGACCCATGCAAAGACCCATTATTTGC
Source organism: Tanacetum coccineum (assembly GCA_026074375.1). Taxonomy (NCBI): domain Eukaryota; kingdom Viridiplantae; phylum Streptophyta; class Magnoliopsida; order Asterales; family Asteraceae; genus Tanacetum; species Tanacetum coccineum. Next base: position 11,282 of record BQNB010081277.1, read on the forward strand.
TGTGTGGTTTGTGAGTGTAAAGCTTGTCTTTGGTCCATCACCATAAACTCTTTCGGGTGTTTCTTTGAAGATAGGCATAGCAGCAATTATAGGAGGGGAGATAGCGGATACAGATACGGGTTCAAATCTTGATTTCTTGTGTGTATGTTGCTCCTGTTTAGGAACAAAACTTCCGAGTATAACCTAAGAATGCACATTGGTCAAACAAGAAAATTATTAACTAAAAGACTGGCATAACTAAAATTTCTAGCACGAAAGATGAAAGTTGGTATTGTGTTTGCATCAAAAGCCCAGGCCTTTATAGAATTTTGATCATAAGTTAGACTCGTGACCGTCTAAATGTAGCTTGTCAAGCGAAAATCTTTCCCTCGTTTACCAAAAGTTCAACTTTTTTTATTTGGGTCATAGCATGACATGTTTTCTCAATGACAGCAGCATGACATGTTTTCTCAATGACAGCAACATGACATGTTTTCTCAATGACAGCTAAGCCTTTGTTTCTTTTTAAGTAACCAATCACAGTGTCAAAATCGTTGCACTCTTATTACGAACCATACTTGTTTCAAATTTAGTGAAAAAAATTGGAGTCGTTTTTAACCTAATTACATTACAAAATAACAAGTCGATTCCTAAAACGGGCCAAATCATAAATTTTGGCAAACATGGGAACAAGCTCTTAAGCCGCTTTTTTGAGAACATCAATTACGATTTGTAACAGTAACAGTAACTGACATCATATTCAACGAATTTTAAAACAAATTTACATAAAGCATTTACGAGTTAAACCTGACACGACGAGTTTTAAGTACTGCTAAAAATGACCCGTTTAAACCCAAACCACTACAAAGCATTTTGCCACCTTTAGTAAAAATGTAAAATGTCTAACCTGAACAGAACCAGCAGCTAACAACATCCCAGCAAGTCCTCCACCCAAAACACGTCCATCAGGGCCAGCCAAAGATACAGTCATCCCACCTGACATACCTTTAGGTCCACCATTCTCATTCAACGTGAATGATCCAGATAAAGAAAGAATGTCAAACCGACCCTGCAACACTCTCAAACTCAACAACTACATCTCAACAAACACTGACCATGCTTTGACCATAGAGAATAAAGAACATCACATCACTTTTGTGAGACGGAGATGCGAAAAACATTGAAAGAGAAGGTTTGTGTACCTCATATGTTAAAGTACCTCCAGAAGAGTTGAGTTGACGAAGTGTAACATTTGAAATTGCACCATTTGCAGCAAGAACACAAATAGATTTTTGCCCTCGTTGACCAAACGACATGATCTTCATATTAACATCCTAGAACATAATATATATGTAAATAAAATATAATAGTATTATCACTTTCTTAATTAGTTATTACAAAACCTTCTAAACCTAACAAAATACTGTCCATTTATAGCATCGAAGATACGTGAATTATAGTAATACACTCCCATCAGTAACATGAAAAGCGCCAACCATTCAATTTTTCAATGTATAATAAGGAGTTAAATATACCTATTTGTAAATGTTTATCATTACTAGCTAGATTCTAATGATTAAGGTCCACACGACTCCCTTATTTTCATGATTTCATCATAATAGAACAATTAATTCATTTGACTAATGGCCAAAAACAGTTCCGTAAAACAATGTGGGTTGGTCAAATGCAAAATCTTCAATGCAAATAGATTAGGAAAAATGTAGGGTGTAAAAATACCTCTCCAGATTTAACTGTAAGCACATGCGGTGTAAAATTGGCGCCAAATAAGTATCCTGCTCGATTAACTACAGCATCTAGATCACAAACACAATAAAGATGAAAGTCAATTTCAAGGAAAAGAAGAAAGAAAGAACAGGTACCTCAGATCAAAAATCAAATTTTAAACTAAATATCAGTTTCCAGTCATGTAACAAGGAAGATCTGAATTTTGAAAGTCATTCACTCGATAGAATACCAAGCAAGACCACTATCAAAAGTTTAAGTTCACTTGTGTTGAAACGTACAAGACATCACAACAAATAAACCATAGTGAATGTTTTCAATTCTTCAATATGCACAGGTTTTCCAAATTTCCTTATAACAAAATGGGACCGTTAAATTCACTGGAAGACTCAAGAGCCTGCATCAGTAATCACGCGTTTGCATGGATCAGGTTACCTACTTCAAAATTTCTTAATTTCTTAAAACTAATATATAGGAAAACATTTAGAAATCTCTACAATTACTTTACGGTAATTACCAAAACAGTTCATTTATGGTGACTGCCAAAGCAGCAGTAGACTTCTTTAATTACGGTGCATGACTGTTCATAAATAAGTTCTTAGTTCATACAGCACGTCATTAAATATTATATGTTAAACTAGTGAGCAACTTCATACAAAAGCAATAAACAGTCTTTCGCAGAAAATTATAGATCCAAAAACTCTTCAATCTTTTAAAGGGTTTGCATATTTACAAAAACGATCCGTTTATTTGCAATGGAAATCTGTTATAATGGTTCAAATATTCCATAACTCCAGCATTGCTAAAGATGAAAGATTCTCTTGACCCAAAAGAATTGAGTTTCTATAAATAGTAAACGATTTGACTTGAAAAAATCTATGATAACCCAATGATTGTTAGCATAAGCATGACTCGATGGTGATGTGTGACCCTAACTGCTATTCATTAGTGTGCGCGTGTGTGCAAATCTAAAGTAGACTCCACCATAAAGGGACCCAGTCATACAATAACTCCATCGAAGACCGAAAGATCTAGTCTTTATCCAACATAAGCATAAACACACAAAATCTTGTATCATATCATATCATAATCTATATATAGCAAGGTATTACATATATCATCAACAGTTATACTTTCATTTTTACAGCGACAACAATAAGAACCAGTGGCGGACCCTGAAGTAAAAATCACGATGTGCATTTCAGTAAAACTAGTGAAAAATGGTAACGCACAAATTTGGACAAAGTGATACTGTAACACTACGTTTTTAGCACCATAATACTGTAACGCTATTGCATTTTGTTACCAATCATAGCAATATATATTCCATTTTTTATAACATAACGCATATATAACACAAATACGTTCTTATAATCCGTAAAACAGTAAAAACCCAAATTAACGACATATCGAACAGTAAAACTCAACGAAGCATAAAATCAAACACCTGGTGTGCTAAACTCCAACTTCTGCTTCCTAACAGAACTTATTAACTTCCCCGAACCCTCCTTCCACCCCGTATAATCTCCCGATATCGGTATCGAAGCCGATATCGGCATAGGCGACAAAGTCACCCTCGGGTTACGTTCCAGATCACTTTTCCTCGGTCTCCCCCTCTTTTTCTTAAACCCTGGTGGCGGCGCCGTTGATACACCGGAATATTCCCCACCAACACTTCCCACCGCAGTCGCCGCCGTCACCACCACCGGCGCCGCCGGAGGTTGTACGGACACCGTGCCGGAATCATGAGTTTGATTATTTTCTTTAAATTCCATTTTTCACTAATTTCTTGAAAATAATTTATTAAAATGATTATTTATAAAAAAAATAGGAAAAAACTGTAATTTGATGAATAAAATTACAGAAAATTAAAATAAAATCAGTTTATTTTTTTGTAAATTTAATAAAATTTTAAGTGATTTTAAGAGTGAAATTTCAAATTTATAAAATTTATTTTAGAGTAATAAAATTTGTTAGAATTTTTGAAAGAAATGAAATTAGGGTTTTGAAGGAAAAAGAAAGAAAGTGAAGAAAATATAGAAATAGAAATAAAAAATAAAACAATTTTTTTTAATATAATATAGGTAAATTGATGTATAATTAATGTTTAAATATTATAAAATGAAAGTATTAATTTTGGTTAAGAAAATGGTTTGAAATCCGTCTTGGAAAATTAATAAATGTAGATATTAATAATTAAAGGGGTTGTATTTAAATAATATTAAATGTTGAATAAATATTATATGGAAAAGAAATACCCCGTATTATTTAAAATTAAGAAAAAATTGTTATTTGCTGTTTAATTTAAGAAAATGTAAAGTAAAGATTCTGACATTGGATTTATTTTTGACTTTTTCTACTACTTTGACTACTTCACATCTAGTTGACCATAAAGCTAAATTATTTTTTTTAACTTAAATAATTTTTTTTCTAAGGCAATATATGGTGTTAGTTGTTATATGTTAAATGTTATTTGTATACAATTAAATTATTTTGTACATCTTTAAATAAAATAAGATAAAATGATGTACAAGTATTTGAAGTGTATTTGAAAGTGTACCAAATCATAGTAAAGAAATCAATCTGACTAATAAGTACTTCTTCTCTTCCAAAATAACTGTGATTTTTGATTATTTTTTTTTTAAATATTTTATTCAATTTTAACAGGTGTGTTATATAGTATTTGATAAAAATTATACCAATGAAAATATATTTAAAACTCAATTCATTATATATATTTTGCATCAAGTATTATATAAAAAAATAGTTAATGTCAATGTAAAAAAAAATGACAAAAATTCAAAACAGAACAATAATTTTGGGACAGAAGAAGTAATAACAAGCAGCAAATGAATTACTAGATAGTGATAGCTGTCATTTTATAAAGATTATAGAGCACAATTACTAGCTAGTCTCTAATTTTGCAAGAATATCAATAGAACAAGTATATACGAATTCGTAACATTATTACAATTCCAACCATATGGTCTTGGTATTTAGTCGTGTCCCGGACAATTACATGAGATATTTGTAAATATTGTGATACTGTTTGTTGCTTTTCAAAACAACTGCACCTTTGATCTCGAAGTAAAGAAGTTGCACAAAGGATATGCATGATACTGATGGTCTTGCAACTTCATATATCAAGTTATAATGCAGAAAGACAATCACAATCACAGCCTCACAGGTACACAGGCCAAAGCAGAGAATTTGTTTTTCAAGAACTTCAAACAATGCAGAAAAGACTATCACAGGCACACAGGTCAAAGTAGAGAACAAAACGCAAATTATAACAGTAAACTGCATAAAGGATATGCATGATTTTGATGGTCGTTCAACCTGATATATAAAGTTTCAGTACAGAAAGACAACCACAATCAAGCAACTCAAACAAAGAATTTAACTAATGAATTCATATTAAGAGCAAACGTAAAGCTAACATGCTCCTCAAGAAGATTACAATCTTGCCAGCCAATTGCAATTGACCTTTAAAGCATAGATGAAAGTCAAACATCAAAGTCCACTCTTATTAAGATCATGTTACATAAAAGGTCAAACTTCAGTCAATGTCTTCATTCTAGGTAGCACAAAACCAGCTCTTCTTTCTTCAAAAGAGTACTCGATAACCTCTTCTGGCACCATCTCTTTAATTGCAGGTGTCATCGCTGTTTGCATTGGTGCAGAAGGTGTATATGGTGTCGAGGGCAGTACTGTAGGAATAATGTGTTTTTGGGGAGTTTGGTTTTCAACCTCAGAAGCAAATATTGTTGTAGGTTTAGAAGGAGTTGTGAATGTTGTTGTGTTGTTTTGAATGGTCTTTTGTAACATGTCATATTTTTTGTCGAGTTCTGTCACGTTGTTGGTCTTTGATGGCTCTTTTGTAGCAATTGGAGAGAATGGTTTGCGGAATGTTGGCTCTAATTCATTGTGAGATTGTTTCTTGTTGGTACCAGGAAAACCAGCTAGATCCATACCTCTCCTCCCTAATACCAAAATCATTGTAACAGTGAGCAAGTTTACAAAAATCATAAAGTTATTTAAAGCTTGCACTTTTGAGTACTTTCTCATTGCTAGTGTTTGGACAGAAAAATTAAAAGTGAAATAGTCTGAAATTAGCCATTTAATGTATGTTTACGTTCACTGAAAGCCTTTGTTAAAAAGGAATGATTTGAACAATTACCCATCCTGTTTTGATCCAACCCAACCTGTTTTGACCCATTACCCATCCTTCCCATTCACCTCTGTCACAAATGGTTTCTGGAATAATTCTAAAAAAGTTAAAGATCAAATGAATATAAAGCTACAAGAATTTACCAGTCGACATAGAGCCAAATCCGTCATCTTTGTTATTCAACTGACGATCAATCTTTTTGGCAGTACGGGTATTCGGAGTAGCACCTCTAGTGGAATGAACATCTGGTTTAGGAGTTGCATGGGCTGCTGCACCACCCAATGATAGTCTTCTATTGCTTGTTGGACCCGCACCACCCATAGACAATCTACCCCCTTTTTTAGCACTTTGTTGCTTCATTGGGCTCGGTTTAGAACCAAAAAGTGCTTCTTGTTCGGCTATCAACTGTCCCTGTAATTTCTTTTGGTCCTGAAAAATTAAAAAGACACATCTTTGATTACACATTTTGCTCCCTAAAAATAAAGCAAGCAATGCCATTATGAGTTATCATCATACCCTTTGTCTTTTTCGTTCTTCTTCTTTTTCCTGCCTTAATATTTTATAATCCTCGAGCATGGAAAGAAGCCTAACCTGAAACAGTTAAAAATGACATTAGGCATACTAATTATAGTTCTTGTAATAATATAAGACAATACACATTAAGTAAATCTAAGGTTAACCCACAGATTCTGACCCGTTAACCAACCTGCCGATTTTGCCACACGAATAAAAAAAATCAATGAAAATCAGCTAGAAACAAATTCATACCCCATCATATGTAAATTCAACACCTCTTTCGTTCTCCCATGCTACTGTTTTCACTGCTAAAGCGTCCACCATGCCTGTTTCAATACGATGCATCAGAATCAAAGTAAACATTACGACACTAGTAACTATCGGCTTTATGAATATGTATAAACCAATCTGTGCAACCTCATATTGCTGCCATTCTAATCAATATTGGTCAAGGGTAAAAATGGAATTTACCTGGAAGTTTATTAACCAATGCACGGGCTTTCTCAGCACGCTTTAGAGTAAGATGAGCACCTCTTCCAGCATTATATCGGTTATCATCCTACACAGATAAGGTTGACTTGTTAACAAGGTAAAGTGAGTATTTTTTCGTATAGATCAGGTTGACCCTTCTTTTATAAGCGAGTTTGTTTGCCTCCTCTATTGAAAAGTAAAGAAACTGGACCAACCCGATTATACTCCTCGAGCCAACATTCTTCATCACAAGCTCCAATCCACTTCTCCACCTTTTCAAGTATTTCTTTCCGACTGAAAGCTTCCTCTTTGACTTTCCCAATTAGTATTTCAATTTGTTCAAGCACACTACCAGCATCAACAGCTCCTGTATTTAGAAATACAAAAAATAATAGTAGAAGAGATCAGTTATGAAACTTGCAGTGGCATCAAAAAACACATATTATAATTATTTTATCACATATACATAAAATATACCAGATTCAATAGCTTCAAGAGCTATTTCCAGTGAAGTATCAGATTCCGGAAGCAAATGTGTCTTCCTGCAAATATCTTCTAATTCTAATCTTTTCTTGAAAACGAGCTCCTTCATTTTGCTTGACTTCAAGCTTTCAAGTCTAGACACCTCTTGTTCAACCTTTAGATTTAGATGTAACATAAAGTTAGAATTTTTAGAGCTTTAAGATTATAAAAAATCTAAAACGACAAAATAAACTCACATAATTAATGAAATCAGCAGAAAGCAGGTTGGGCTCAGTTATCTCTTCTTCAGAAGCAGCTATGTTACATGTCACACTTTGAAACATTTGTTGTTCTTCAATTGGAGTATCCATCAAATTCCACAGTTCTATCAGAGATGTTGCAAGATCTTGAATCTATAACATAGTTTCATGATTATAATAAAGTCAGAATATCAAATACATTTAAAAAAAAATACGATTCTTGTAACAAATAACAACTCCACGCCGCTACTTACTCTCTGCATTCTTTGTATCTTAACCTCTCGTAGTCTTTGTATTTCAGTTGCAAGCCTTGAAATTGTATCGTTACTTATACTCTTTATTTCTTCAGTCTCTGATAAACTAGGATGAACTTCGTGTATCGTTTGCTTAAAATCCTTCCCTAATACCAGACATAGTGAATTTAAGGAACTCAAGTGGTCTAGAACTTGCTTCACACGTTCACTCTGAAGATTATAAAGCATTAAGAAGATAATTAGCATCAAGTTTAGACTTTAGACATTCAGTGCATGTTATGAGTTATGGTAATATTATAAGAGAAGATTTACCTTTTCCTTCTGAAGCATTTGAAGCTTTGAATGCAATTCTTCAAGTTTTCTAACAGAAAGATCAGTTTCATCCAAGACTGTGTTCAAAGAAGAATTTGCATAAATTTCCTTTTGTATTCTTTGAATTTGTTCCAAAACTTCCACGAATTGTTTTCGTCTATCTGATTTTCTCTTCTTCATTTCTTCGAGTTCTGGTAGAATGGCTCTTAGTTCCGCCTTTAGACTTCTGGAATTCTCATCAGACTGAAACAACAACACAAACTCTTAAATTCGATAATAAAAGACATGATACTTCCTAAAATACATGAAAACAGCAACCGTTTGCCTTTCTATCTTGACGGAAACTGTAACATTCGTTTTCGCTGAACTCTTTTCTTACAAGTACTTTTTTGGTCATTATAAAACGTTTTTTTTTTCTTTCAGTTTCGACTATACTCAAAAACAATTCCCTCTAAGTACATCAACCTTATCTTATAAAATCATTCCAAACTACTTTTTTGCTCATTATTAATGTTACAATAAAGTATAAACAAGGAGTGTTTTTTCAAGTAAACTATGTTAGAGATATAACTACCTGTCTAATATGGACGGGTCGCTCTCCCATAGCAGAACAAATAGCTGCTAACTCAGCTTCAGAATCAGCAATAGCTTGCCTTAATTGAGCTCTACTCTTGTTAGCCAAGTCTACTTTCCTCCTATACACCTCAAGACACTCGCGTTCAAGCTCTAGCAACATTCGGTCTCTTTCAACATCATTCTCGCCAACTTCATCCCATATAATCTATTTTCCCCAAACACACAAATAAACACAATTATTTAGTTAGTAAGGAACTAGAGAAATAACATAATCTAATTTCAAATACTGAAGTAAAAAGGGTAACTATACTTGGAGTTCGTATAGAAGTATAATCTAATTTCAAATACTGAAGTAAAAAGGGTAACTTTACTTGGAGTTCGTATAGAAGTGATCCGCAAGTTGTTTCCACTTGCATAAGCGGATCTTTTGTAGGAGTAGACATTTTTATAACAGCTGTACCTGGAAAACAAAACAGTTAGATGCAATTGGCAAAGCGATTCGAGAATATTTCAATCTGATAGAACAAAATCCATTTCCCCAAAACCACAACTATTATTTGCGATAATATTCACCACAAAAATCAACCATGAGCAGCACATTGAGGGGGTGTGTGGGTATGAATTTTCACTGCTATTACTAGTTATTCCAACTTATAATTCAGAAACACATAGCACTCACACTTACGTAATTTACATTTATCTCCATAATCATAACATTAATTTTCTAATCTATTTCATATTATTACTACTAAACACTCAAAACCGATTATTCTGCCTCCAATCACAACAATTAAACTCATATCCAAACATCCCTGCCATATGTTTACAACAAACTTATGTAGGCAAGAAAAACATTAAAATCACGCGTGTGCGTACACAGACACACGAGGTTAACTTAATGATTAATCTGACGAAAAAACCTAGGGTGTTTGTTTCGGCTTATATAGCCGGCTTGGCTTATTTAGTTTTCGGCTTATGGCTTATTTAGTTTTCGGCTTATGTTTCATAAGCTATTTTTTGTGGCTTATTTTGAAAGTTTTCGCCTTACATAAGTTTCAAAAGACAGAATAAACTTAAATAAGCCCATAACTCCAAAATAAACCGGTAAATTGGGGCCTATAAAATATTAGCCAAAATCAAATAATCTCATAAGCCCACATATATTAGCTTAAACAAACACCTGAGATCGAGTTAACTAAATCATACAAGTTAACTAAATCATACAAATAAGTTACTTCCAAACACTTCACAACTAATCATTACAACTCCGAATCGCAGTAATATAACATCAAAACTAATTATTTCACATAAAATCATTTGACGACGAAATCGAGTTAACATAATCATTAAATAAAAAAAACAAAAATTAGTCGAAACCGAAACCCTAATTAAGTCACTGATCGAAGCGAAAACTAAAAACTGAAGCGAGCACGTAACATTAACATATGATTCAAAATTAATAAATCAATTAATAATATTGAATCAGATCTAATGAAAGAAATATAAACCTGGATAAGTGTCGTTGTTTTATTCGAAAGGATGTCGAGATTTAATAGACGAATCGAATCGAAGAGGATGATGATGTGATTGTTGTTTGTTGGTAGAGAAGGAAGTAAATAAGGAAATTTGAATTGAGAGAGAGAAGAGGAGTAGCCGTTTTGTTTTTAATTAAGATTTCGACCGTTACTCAGATTATTATAGCAAGGGATCCTATGCGTTTCTTTTGAATTTTTGAATTGTGGGTTGGGCTTTTACTTGTATGGGTTTAAATGGGCTTTCGATTTAGAGCATAATGTACCCACTCGTGTCGTGAGGTGGTGTCATGTGAAAAATGATGTCATTTTTCTATAACACGAGAATATTTAACACCACACAAAACACCCTCACTCTTATTTCTGGTGTTATGGGACACTCTCAGGCCCACAAAAAACAAAACAAAACAAAAAACCAAAAAGATAGGAGAAACCCACCGCGTAAGCCGGTGAGTACGGCGCGAAGACATACCAGCCAACTCACGATATGCATTTGGCGCCATAGATGTGGGCTAGCGCCATGGAACGAAGCCATCAGCCATGGACACCGTCTCTGCTCTTAGAGCACTAGGTGTCGTCGGTGTTATCCAACAATATTATATCAAAAAAAGTGTTGTCACCTTAGCTTTTTTCCTTATAACATAGAACATATAACTTAACCTAAAAACATCCTCACTCACCACTCCAGTTATAAGACATCTATGGACCCTATATTTTTTAAAATAAACACAAAAAGAAAGGAGAAAACGTGATGGTTTGGCTAGTGAATTTGGCGCCGAAACCTATAAGTTGAAGTCTGGTATGATATCGTGCCATAAGACGGCGCCATAAAGCTATAACACACCTTATGACACCTAAACCGTATGTTTTTACCCCGAATGGCCAAAATATACATATATCTCTCTGTCCAACAATAATCGACCCATTTCTATTTTGGGTCGTCTCAAAATAAGTGCACATTTCATATCTCAATCGATCAAAAAAGATTGTATTAGTGAGAACTGATATTTTGTTGGTAAATAGTTGAATATTCTTAAAACTTTATGCATTTTTTAAAGTTAACAATTGTTATACGAAGAAAGGTGTAACTCATTTAAAGATAAACCTACTCCTCCAACACACACACAACTTTAAATTTTCAATTGATGGTATGCACCACCAAAATTTTTCTTCCGGTCGCTTTATACGTGGGTACCTTGATCATGTAACAAACACCACCCATGGTAATACATGTAGAGTTATGATTAAATGAGAAATAATTTTTAAATGAGAACGATAAGATGTAATTATAATCGCATATCAAGATGCACAAACCTAATTTAGATGCATCATAATGTGTTGCTAGCTTTTAATTAGATGCATATACGTATATTATGTGCATTTCAAGAATTCTTTTTATTTTGTTCATCTGCATGTGATGAAATCATAAAAACCAATTTGCATTATTTTCACTTCAAAATAACTTTTGAAACTCAAAGAGATACATCTAAATAAATAAAGATACATATAATTTAAGTTATTGATTTTCAAATAGATAAGTATAGTCACTTCTAGTCATATTTTATTTTAAATTACTTCTCCTTGAATCTATTCTTATTGCATGTATTCTAATTGTTTTAACTAGGGCAAATCGTATAAAAGTGTACCAAACTTTTTTTTGATTGGAATGTAAGACCACCAACGGGTTTTCAAGTCATTTAGCCGGTTACCAAGTTTTTCGGCGACTTTTTCTGGTGACCCACCACCACCACCTTCATTTATCACCACCACCACATTTATTTTCACCACAACCACCATAATCTATCAACACCACATTCAGTAATCACCATAATCCACCAACACCACCACCACGACAACTATCACAGGCTGCCGCTACCCTCACAACACCACCACCACCATAGTCGCCTGTTGTTGGTGATAGATGAAGGTAGTGGTGATGGGTTATGGTGGTTGTAGTGTTAAATAAAGGTGGTGGTGGTGGTGGTGGTGGTGGTGGTGTGAAGTCTAAATTATCTATATTTGATAAAGCAAGAAGTAGTAATAATATCTCGGATAGCACTAACAGTTTTAACTTAAAACTGTTTTTCACACTTTTAACTTTCCAAACGTGTGTGTCAACCGATATCGTACAAGGCTAGCAGCATTAAGTGCATATGATCAGCACGAAGTAAAAATAAACAGTACTAACCAATAGCAGTAGTAACTGTTTTAATCCATCAAGCAGTATTAATTGTTGAAACATATCATTGGCAGTACTAAATCATAGCGAGCAGTAGTAACCAGGTCGAGCAGTATAACCATAAAAGCAAGCAGTACTAACCATGTCAACGAGCATTCCAGCTTTGCATTTAAGTCCTTCTAGGAAACAAATAATATCTTCCTAACTTTTATCTTTATCTTCTATATCTTTTATCTTCTTAAGGAGATCTTTTAGAATCTTCAAAATCTTCCATCTTTTGAAGAATTCCAACTTTGCATTTAAGTCCTTCTTGTTTCATTCTTTTATTTATTTTGTCTCATCAAATCAATAATTCCCAACAATCTTCCCCTATTTGATGATGACAAAACAAACAAAGTCTTGTACGAACTTCATCATAAAGCCAAAGCTTCCCTTGAAGTTGAGATGTGATCATCTCCCTAAATGAAACAAAAACTTCCCCTTAATTCAGATTTCCTTTGTAACCTTGAACATGCCACCACACATAATAAGCTGCAAATCAATAAACATGTAATCTTCTTCCCCTTTTTGTCATAATCTAATAGGGGTCTCCTGTAGATATGCAACTTGGATCATAATAGCTACAAATCATATACCACAACTACTAATCCATCCTTCTAATGACTCAAATTGCCCTCCATGACGCGCCTTAAGAAAAATGAATCTGAGCAGTAAAAATTTAAACTAGCAGTAGTAATAAAGATCAGCAGTAGTAACGAAACACTTCTAATCAAGTGATGCATGTAGATGGTTAAACATTTTAACAATAAGCTTCCCTTGAAACCCATATGTTAACCATCTCTTGAATCTTCAATTCTGTAAGCTCTATGTAATTATTACTGATGAAGAAAACTAAGTATAACGAATTTGATGCTGAAGTAGAATAACCCAAACTTGTGTCTTATATCTTGTACTATCTACGTGATGTCAAACTTATAAATAAATCTGTGAAATATAAGTAGATCGCAACCTCTTGACAAAAATCCTCATCTTCTATGAGACACATACCAAGTGATAGCAAATGTACGCATTGAGCACCATAAGTTTGTAGATCACACACCTTTGCTAGATTCGTCAAGTCTTCGTCACATCGTTTCTAAGCACGAACAAGTTATCTTCAAAGTGTAACACCCACTTTAAGATATGATAAGAACACGCATCCGAAAAACTCCACTTCAACTTCAAATAGGTGATAAACAATCTTCTTCGTAACCAATTAATCCAATAAATACGAGCCTTTAAAACGTTTAAGAACATATAAACCAAATCCAAAAACCAAACAGCAAACACCAAAAACAAACTTGTGTTTTTGTTTTTTTCGACATCCATCATGTGTGTGTGATTCGTCAATAATATATATATATATATAATATAAGCAAACACTCAACCAATTACCTTTACACAAGGAATGGTCAAAAGTTCACCAAAATAAAATATATATGTAGCCGGAAGTATGATTCCCGGGTCGTTTTGTCCCAACGAGGCTTGAATGGAAAATCGAATGACGGATTGATGATTGATGTTTGAATATGACAAGGTTATGATGGGTTTTCTATTTCTACCAATTAAATATACAAAAACGATTAAATAAAACCTAAAAACGAAAGCTAAATAACTTAAATCCTAAAACGGGCACGAAAAACGAGGGTCAAAAACCTAAATTTTGCAATTTAAACCCTAGAACAAATTTAAAAGCTAAAATAGATTCTAGATGACAAATAACAAAGTTTAAAAAAAACTAGACTAAAAACGGAGGTCGTTTGACCCAAAAACGAGTCAAAACAAAAACGGGGACAAATCCCGTTCTTTAGAAAATGAATTTTTGAAAAAATGAACCTACGAAACTTTTAACATTTTTCCTACAAAATATATGAAAAAAGAAAATTTTAGAAAAAAGATTTATATTTTTCTGATTAATATTTTATTTTTTATGATTTTTTAAAGTTTTTAAAGAAAATAAATTATAAAAAATACTAAACGCGTATAAAAAAATCTAAAAAATTTACACAAAATAGCTAAAGTGACAAGGGTCCTAGGAAAAATAAGCTAGGTCGCACAGCTTATCAAATAAGCTGTCAAATAAGCCCACACAGCTTATAAGCTTAATGGGCCAAAACACCTTTAAATACCAAAGCGCCCAAGGGTCTAACAGAAAAGACCCAAGGGCGCAGCGGTAGTGTGTGTTGTGTTTATAAAGTGTGAGAGTGGTAGAGGTCGGGGGTTCGAGTCTTGCTCACCCCTGACTTCCCACTTTCCCCTTTTATTTTTTTTGAAAACTTTTTTAACAAACTTAAAAAGGGCTTATAAATAAGCAATTTTTATATCTACAAGTTTTTACAAAAGCTTATAAATAAGCTGGAAAATGAGCTTAAAAGTGACAGAATGGCTTAAGTAAGCTTAAGGCTTATTTTTTTTCTTTTTTGGATTCTTAAAAAGTTATAACTTATGCAAATAAGCTATAAAAAGCCAACTAGCTAACAACTTAAACTCTACTAGTTACAATGAGCAAGTGCATGCCCTAAATAAGCAAATTTGAAAGAGCAATAAGCTTAGAAAAGCTTAATCACTTTGAAATTTAGGCTGAGCACTCAAATAAGTTGCAATAAGCTCTAAGCAAAGCTAACTAAGGAAAATTTAACCTAAACTAACCTAATAAGCTACCCTAAACATAAATAAGCCAAAATGAAAGAGAAATAAGCTAAAATAAGCAATTTCAGCCAAAGGGGGTTTGGCTACAGGCCAAACAGGCCCTTAGGGCACTTTTAGGGCTTATTTTTAAGCCCTTAAAGTGGGACCCAATGGCTGAGCTTATAGGGGCTTAAAGCACACCCTATAAGCTAGCCAAAAATGCTAAAAAGAAAGAAAATGGTAAGCTAAATGACAGCTTAAAGAAGCTGTCAAAACAGGCTTTTGCACCAGGGGATTTTTTTTGCAGATTTGAAAATAAGCTTTAAAAAGCTCAAAATAAGCTAAATTTCCTAAAAAGTTATCTAAATTAACCTAACACACCTAATGCAACAAGAAACAAGCAACAAGCAACAACAATAAGCCACAAGCTCAAATAAGCTAATTGAGCTTTTGAGCTTAATACTGTTTGAAAAACAGCCAAAGGCCAACTCCTAGCTTAAAAATAAGCCACCTAGAAGGTGTCTTAAGGTTTGGGCTTTTGAGGGCTTTTTAAAGAGCTTATAGGCTTTCTGAAAATGTAGAAAGCTTAAGCTTTCCAGCTTAAATAAGCCAAGAAAATGGGATGCTAATTGGCTGTTTTGCACCAGGGCAAAAACAAAGCCAAACAGCCCTTTAAGACACTTTAAGCTTATAAATAAGCCCTAAGACAGACTCTTAAGAACCTAAAACCTGGAAAAGGGAAAAGAGGACATAAAAGACTTTAAGAAAAAGCAATTTAAGCTTATTTTGAACAATACAAACAGCAGTACTAACTTTTGAGTTAGTACTGCCAAAAGGACTTAAAGCTGAAAAAGCTTGCATAAGCCAACTTTATGAACAAAAATACGCTGAGGTAAGCTAAACAAACCTAATAAGCAGATATCAACACAAAATGAGCAATTAAATCAACTTAAACCCTTAAATGAGCAAATGAGCTTATTAGCTCATTTCTGCCATCCAAACACCCCTTGGGTGGCTTTTTGGGCTTAAAAATAAGCTGGCAAATGGTATCCTAGTCAAAAAAAAGTAAAGACAGATTTAGCATTAAGCTCATAGACCACTAATCAAGATTCAAAAAGTATTTTGAAACTCTGGATAAGCCAGAATAAGCTAATGAAAAAGCTCAAAATTCATTTTTAACTACTTATGCAGATTTTTGGCTAAGTCTTAAACTACACTAGCACTCTATTTAACCAACATCTTACTGCATTACAACACTTGATTTGAACATGTGAACAAGGTCTAATGGCTACTTTAAGCAATTTCTCAAAATTAAGCTATTTTAACAAAGAAAATTACCACAGGTTTAAAACTTAGCTAATTTAAACTAAGCTTTTGAAATTTAAACTATGAAAACTAATTAAAAACCACTTATTGGACCATACTTTAGCTTATAGAAACTGACTTAAAGACCAAACTTATTACATGACCCCATTTGACCCATTTTGGGTCTTGTCCCAAACACCCCTTTAAGACTTAAAAAGGCTTTTTAAGCTGATTTTAGGGTGATTAAGGGCAATGGTCTCAAAATTAAATACTAATACATGATAAATAAGCATGAATAAGCATATTGAAAAAGAAAATAAGCACAAATAAGCTAAAAAAATAAGCAAATGCAGGAAATTGGCTTGACTTGAAGGAAAAAGAACTTACCAAAGCCTTAGCTCTAAACAAGGCTACTACTGCTCATTAGAGCTTAATCAACAAAGCTCTAGCTTGTGTTTAACAAGCTAGTGAGTCCATAAGCCCATCCATATCCGGCTTATCATCCATAAATTAAGCTGTGGTGTTTTTGGTGAATTTTTTTGACTTTTTTTTGTTACTACTTAACTTTTTTAGGTTGATTAATAAAGATTGCTTATTAATAAGCTTTAAGTGAGAGCTTATTAACATATTTAAACATAATTAAATAAGTTAAGACTTGGAAAAAGTTTGGATTTTTAACTTTAAATTCTCAATTTAATTAAACTTGATATGATTACAAAGCTGTAATAAAAGTGAAATGATTTTAAATAAATGACAATGATAAGTTAAAAATTAAGCTAAGGTTATGCTAGAGATATCCTAAGAACTACCTTTAAGGTTTACAAAATGGTCCTATTTATAGCCAAATTCTCCCAAATCTTGAACTTGCAGCTGTTCTTTCTTTGTGAGAGAGTTCCATGGGTGTGTTAGTTGTGTGAGAGGTTAGAAAAAGCTAATCTTGGCCCTTAAATCTTCATGAGCTTCTTTTCTAGTCATCACAGCCGTCGAAGGCTCTTGAAAATGGTGAAGGATTGCCAAGTTGGCAATCTTATAGCTGGGGGCAGATAGTGGAGGTGAGGGAAAGGGTTTATCCAAGGGTTTTGTTGAGTTGCAGGGTAAAGGGAGGTGGGAATACCCGTGAGTGGTTTGGGGGGAAAATGGGCGGGAAAACCTGTTATAAACAGGTTTGGGGTGACAGAGTAAAGGTTTGGGTGTTTGGCAACTTAGGTCCCCCAAGTTGTATCTTTCATTTGCAGGAATCGTCCTTGTGGTTAAATGAGTTTGAGGGTTTGGCAAGAAAGCCCCCTCAACTCATATTTGCCTTTTGCAAACACAGTCCTTGTGTGGTGTACAAGGTTGAGGGTTTGGCAGAAATGCCCCCTCAACCTTATAACTTCTATTTCAAAAATAGTCCCCTTGCAATACCACTTTAAGGGTTTGGCAGAAATGCCCCCTAAAGTTGTACTTCTAATAAATAGCAATTTCAGCCCCTATCTTTTATCTTCTTGTAATATAACTTTGGGAATTGGCAATTTTAGTCCCTCAAGTTATATTTTCTGCTTTAGCTTCTCGGAGTTGACTCTGACTTTGTCGGGGTTGACTTTGACTTTGACTGTTTGACTTTTCTGATGACTTTTTGGCTTGATTGACTTTTGGCTTTGATTTGGCTTCGTCTTTTCACACTTTTTCATTCCGTGCTCAGTTTTGTCGTTTTTGGCTTTGTTTTTCGTCCTTTTGTGAATATCCGTTTCCTGCATAATACAAATGCAAAACAAACATATATTTGGCAATTTATGTCTGTTTTTGGTCATTTAAGTCCGTTTTTAATGGAAAAAGGTATGTGTAATTAAGCACATACCAAAATCCTCCATACTAAGGTATTGCCGTGTCCTCACGCAATGTTATGAAGTAAACATTTACGAAAAACTCAAGAAAACTAAGAATCTTGAACCCCCTTGACTAATTACCTTGAAAAGTAGCAAAGA
>BQNB010081278.1:0-26633 GCA_026074375.1 Tanacetum coccineum
AACGAAAATACAAGAAAAGAACCTTCTAGCATATTAAGATTAGTATTAGATTTGGTTTAGGATTTATCTCTATATTTATAGCCGTTGTGTTTATAATAAATAAAAAATAAAAAAAATTATACCCTCTTTATACTATAAATACCACTTCTTTTAACCTAAATTTCACATTTATTCCCAAACAAAAATTATATCATATACCTTGTTAAGATTTTTAAATGTCTTGTTCACTTCCACATACCGATTCTGAAGTCGAAGCTTTGGTTCAAAAACTAATTGACGAAGATAACGGTCGTCAAAACGCGATTCTGGATTTAGCCTTGCAATTTGAAACTTCATGCACAGCTAAAGACGATCTTAGAAAAGCTTACGAGAAATGTAATGACATTTCACAAGAGAGTCGTGGTTTGGTCGACAATTTCTTAAAAGAAGGTTCTGATAAAGATTACGAGCTGAATCTTTCTATGTATGGAAATGCGACAAAACTTGAAAAACATAAGGATGCTAAGTTAGCTTGGCTATTGGAAAAATACTACTACCACTCACAAGAAAGTGTAGGTTGTTCATCATCACATGCTGATTTATATCTTACTGAGAAAGAGCTATATCAACTACATCTAGATGAAGAAGCCTTAAGAGAAACACTAGAAGAACAAGCAATTGATGCAAAAGCACGGGAGAAGAAGATTAGGCAAAAACAAGCTGATGATGATGAATTCTTTTTGACATTTGAGGGGGTCAGAATTGATTCAGATTACGAGTCAACAAATTAATAAACTAGGACCTATGTTAATGTAATGTTGTTTTAATTTAATGTTTTAAATAAAGAATTGTATTTTAAATATCGTTATTACTTTATATTTTCAAATTTTGAATTCAAACGGCTAGTTTTTTCGTTATAAATACGCTCACCATCTCCTCATTATATCACACAACTTCTTATCCAACTATCCAACTATCCAAATATCCAACTATCCAGATAGATCCCAATTTCACTAACGAAAATGATCCATGGGAATATAAACGATTCTGATCTCAATATAACATTTGTTCTGCGTTCGTCTAGTAGCGCACGTGTTGAACCATCTCCATACACCCCAACTCCTGTTCGGATAATACCCAGTCCTGCGGGTACCGCTCAGGTCTCTAGTAGCACATGTTTTGAACCATCTTCCTCAACCCCAAATCCAGTTAGGATTATACCCGGTCCTGCGGGTGCGGGTCTTGTCAACGAGCCAAAGACTTAAAGAAAATGTTTTATTCTGATCCGGATAGGGCTTTATGTCGACACAAGAATATATGCAGAAGTTTTGAGGAAGTGGTGACATTCAGATTTTTAACAGTGGGGCGTGGATTAGCGCCACTAACTATGTGTTTTCTACTGGTGGCACTGTAACTGGGTGTTTGGGGGGACATCAATAACTTTCTGAAAAAGGGAAAACTTAAACAAGTTGTTGCAATAGTGAAGTCTTGTTCTCCGAATTGTCTTGGCGATCTAAATGTAACTATGAAAGATCTCTCGGGTACAGTACGTGGGACAGTACATCACAAACTTCTTGATGTGGGTACTTATGGAAATGATATTCATGTAGGAGCTGCTATGATACTTGCTAATGTCTTTGTTTTTACTCCTAAACCATCAGAGCAGTACCTTAACATTACAAAGAAAAATGTGGTTAAGAGTTTGGTTGGCAGGAATACAAAACGTTCATTAGCTTAACATTATTATGTAATGTTTTTTATATTCCGTGTTGTAATTTTAAATTCCGTATTGCATTTTTTATTTTCATATAATTCCGTATTGTATTTTTTATTTTCATATGTTGTATTTTAATTGGTGTAATAAATTAAGTATGTGAAAAAAAATTGATAAGAAACAAAATAGTTTAGGGTGAACCCAAGTGAAAGGTGAAGGTGTGTTTATGAGTTAAGGGGTATTTTTGAGTGGGAGTGAAATGCTGATGTGGCAGCCTGTGGGGCCGTTTTGTGTTTGGTGCTTAAGCTACCACAAAACCCACTCTCTTATATGTTAAAAAAGTCGCAATGTAGGATCGTTACGGATAGATCCTGATGTGGCAGAGAAAATGAAAGTCGCTGGTGGTCCTTATAGTGCCCAGCCTAATGAAAGCTCAAATGGTTCTGACTTTAGGATTTGTTTTTATTAAGCTATTACTCTCTCCGTCCCATTTTTATTGTCCATGTTTCTTTTTTGGGATGTTTTAATTTAATTGTCCATTACTAAAAATGGATAGGAAAGTTTGATCAATTTTACTATATTAATCTGTTTTGAAATTATTAGTACAAACTTATAAAGAATAAGTTAATTTAATTAGCTAAGAGTAAAATTGTCATATCTATCAAAAAGAAAGAAAGAGAAAGCAGTAAATAAAATGCACTTTTCAGTTAAAGTTTTTATTGTCGGGGACAATAATTTGAGACGGTGGGAGTTATAACATCAAGGTTGCCAGCACGAACCGTTTACAAGGTGGTCATTTGCTAAGTGGAGATTTGTTTGGTCATTTTCTTTTCTGAGCTGTCATTGGGTTTTGGTGTTGTTGTTTAACTCCTTTTGCTCTTTTTCTTCTATATTATGCGGGTTTCATTACAAATTAAGCAGAAACAAGATAAGTGTCTTTTTCAGCAGATAAGTGTCAATCTATGGCTTCTTCCATACGTATATGTCACAGTCACAAAAACACACACATGCAAACGTTTTTCTCTCAGCTTTGATTTCATTCATGTTTTTCTCTAAATAAGTTGATTAGATTTCGAGGAATGGTGATTGTTTAGTCGCTTGGGTGTTTGAGAGATCGAGAATGGTAATTGT
Organism: Tanacetum coccineum; assembly: GCA_026074375.1. Taxonomy (NCBI): domain Eukaryota; kingdom Viridiplantae; phylum Streptophyta; class Magnoliopsida; order Asterales; family Asteraceae; genus Tanacetum; species Tanacetum coccineum. The sequence continues at coordinate 2,825 of BQNB010081278.1, forward strand.
TAGTCGTTTGGGTGGTTAGAGATCAAGATACAAGTCTAATTCCCATCTCATTGGTTAACGTATGGTACTTAGGTATTATTTTGACTTTGTAAATTATTATTAGATTAATGTATTTGTGTTTGTGTTAGTTTAAGCTATGTGATAAGTATGATATGTATTTATGTGTTTATGCATGTGTGTTTGTGTTTGTGTTTGTTTAAGCTTGTTGCCATGTTTTGGTGTCTCATATATGAAGCTTGATATGTGTGTATAATTTCTTATTTTAAGCTGTGTATAATGTGAGCGAAGAATTTTTGATTTTCAACTGTTGCATTATTTTATTAGTTGTATAAGTGATGATTATTGTTGTTAAGTTGTTAAGTGGTATTTATTAAAAAAGAAATGTGATTTTGATATTTAAAAAATACGGATGCATGATTGTATAGCGTGAGTATGAGTTATGCCCATAGCTGACGTGTTTATAATTGTTGTTAATTTAAGAAGAAACTATTTTTTCGCTTTACAAATGAATTTTTTTCTTCTGATTTCATTAAATTGTTGGAGCTTGAAGCTGTGGTTTATGTTCTGTACCTTTATGTTGGTATTTTAGCCTAGGTGAAATAAATCAATGGCTACTAATTACCAATTAAGGTTACCGGATATCACTACTTGAAGTCGTGTACATCACTTCAAAAGAAATTATTCGAACCCTATAGCCTGGTACACAATACATCCAAGAGGATAAAACCAAGTGCTTGTTCATGTTTTAGGCACAAATCAAGAACCCTTCGCTTCTAAATGTTTATTTCGTCTGTATATTTTTCCATGTATTTGTGATCTCCTATTTATAAAGGATTTACTCAAACCCTAGTCAATAGAATTATGAGAGATTAATGGGCCCATTAATCTCTTCCATAATTAGCCTCCATAATTGTAGGAATTAGTAGTTACATGACCAATTTAAACGTGGTCATTTAATGCAGTCAAACCTACCACTTGAATAGGTCAAAGTTGTTACAAGTTAGTTGAATTTATTCTAGCGAGGTCAATCCTTCATCCCACTGAATGATCATCTAACCCACTGAAGGTATCACAAGCTGAAGTACTCAGTACTGAAGAGACTCACTGATGAGTTAACACACTAAGGATACATCATCTGAAGAGTTACTCCATGATGGTGTCCTTAAACTTACTACTCAGGGAGTAAAAAACTAAAGCATATCAATCTGATGAATATCATTCAGTCCAGAGTTGCACTCACTAAAGAGAGAACTCATTGAACTATCACCAGCCGACATTGAATTCCCCTTTAACCACTAACAGAGTCAGGGTGTTTAGTAACCTATAGGAGTACACTTCGTACCTCCAGTCCCATTACCCGGTATGAACTGAACCCACAATTGAACTAAATTTCTAACAATCCTCTCCAATTTAGTACAATTCCTTTGCATGAAAAAAAATATTAAATAAAACAAGTGCATAATTAAAAATATCATGAGGATCGCATTTCCGTCTTAGTACATTACACGTTCAAATATTCGAGAATCAGGGTGTTCTAATAATTGAACCATTCAACTCATTTGAATAACCTGAAGATAAAATAACACACCAAGTTTCAACACTTAAACCTCCTGACTACTATACAGAGCCATGTGTCCATATCCAATTCATAAATGTTGTAAGAGCTAAAAGTCCAGAGCTCCTTGAGGCGGAAAAACCTCAACATTTATATAGGTGGTTCCCCTTATTCATGCCCATGCTAAGTACTTTTCAAAGAAATTTACCTTGAGAAGAAAAGTCTTCATTCATCCTCCTTTCAGTATTCCAAGCACATCCTTGATGATATGTAAATACATGTGCTTCATCTACAGAACGTTCAACATTTCACATTGAACCAGGCGACTAATTTCTCAGTAGTATTGGGTATTGATGTATTAATTCTAAGACTAATAATTTCCAAGGTATAAAAATTCTAAACCTAACCCATGAGGACAAAGTGTAGTAGGAAAAATCTTACAAAAAAACTACATGTTTTAACCTAAGTGATTACCGGGATTCTTTCCAAAAAGACTTATGAAATTGAGACTCTTAGTTATTTAGACAATGACTTGAATTGGTTCAAAGATGATTGTTTTCTAAAATCCTAATAGTGAGCAAATAAAGGCATGATTAAGCTAACTACGAAAAACGTTAACGGGATTAAAGAAAATCGACAAATAAGCAATTGAACTAAAATTAAATCCTAAATGCTTTTCTAAACTTTTTCTAATCCTAAATGACTATTTAAAAGAAAATGCTAAGGAAATTCTAAAACGAGAGTGATTAAAGCTTAAAAACAAAGAAAACGAGAACGGAAAATCAAATCCCGTTCTTTAAAAGGTGAACCTTTCAAAAGATATAACCCTAACGAAAGTACATTCAAACCTAAGCCAAAATATGATGAAAAGAAAATTTATTTTTTGATTATTTTGTCTATTTTTATGATTTTTTAAAGTTTTAAACGAAATATAAATTCACGAAAATTATAAATCTTTAAGCTAAAAATCCTAGAAAATTTCTAAAAATAGCTTATGATAAGCAGGATGTAGGAAAATTATCAAATCCTAAAGAGCTAAACAAAATAAGCCGGGAAAAATCAAAATAGCACTCGAAGTGCTTATTATACGTAAAACTAAAAAAAAGGGTTAAAAGATTTGATAATGCAACTTAGGACCTAAAAGTCCCAAGGGCACGTTGGTGAGGGGTGTGTGTGTTGAGGCTTATAAAGGTTGAGGAGTGTTGAGGTTGTGGGTTCGAGTCCTGCACACCCATAATTTCCCCCTCCTTGCCCTTTGTTTACTTTTTTTGCAAAAAACGTTGAAAAGCATACTTGTAGAAACACTAAAACAAGCAAAATTTATAAAAAAGCATTTTATGACTCTAAACTAAGTAAGTATTTCCTTATCCTAAAATCTATCCTACTAAGCTAATCTAAGCAGGAAAAGAGCTAAAAGGATAAGCCATAAGCCTGAGATTTTCCAAAATAAGAATTTGCACAATCATTGTTAACAAACACCAAACAACAACTTGAGCTTATTCTATATAAAGCACAATGATCCTTATGGCAATCTAGCTTAGTCCTACATAAGAGCTCAGCTGATAAGCTTCTTAAATTAAATACAATAAAACAAAAAGCATTTTGAAATCTAATTAAGCTAAGAATAACAGAATAAAAAAGCTAACTTAGGCTATTTTTGATATGTTTTTGGTTTTTCTATGAAAAGCTAAAATAAGCTAGAACCTAACCTAAATAAGCTATGAACTACTAAATATGAACCTAATAAGCTAGTTAAGACAGAAACTAAACAAAAACTTATGGCAATAAGCGTAAAATCATGCATAACATTTTGATATAACTGTAACCAAACACCCTAAGAGCCATTTGAGCTTAATTTTCAATCACTCCAATGAAACCTTAATGACAAAATGGCTTGAATAGTTTAGAAAGCCTATACTACAAGCTACTTAAAACAGCTTTTGAAAAGGAATTTGAAACTCAAATGATCTAAATAAAAGCTAAATGAAAGGGCTAATTTCACTTGGTATATGCTGAGTATACTTTTTGGTTTTCAAAAGACAAAATGTTGATTTTGAGCTTAAAAACAGATAGACAAATAAGCTATTTTCAACAAATTAAGCTCAAACTAATGAAATATGTCCTACAAACTATTAGTGCTCTAAATATCAAGACCTAACAACCATTCTAACTAGCATAAATTTTCACTTGGAAAAGAGCTTATTGTTGTTTTCCTATGCCGATGCAGTTGACACTTTAAATGACTAAAACTTTTAACTAACTAACACAGACCTTAGAGACTTATTCCTACAACTTTTAAACACTAAAGCAAGAGTAAATTGAGCAATGTCAACACCTAGAACAGACTTGAGCTGAAAATGCATTCTAAACTAAATTCATGCTAACAAATCTTAACAACTATCACTAATTTTATCAAAACTAGATTTCAACCTGCAAACATCTTAAATCATGAATTTATAAAAACCTAATAAATAAGATTTTAAAAACGAATCCAAAGGACCAAATGATTCAAGCAGTTTCTACCTTAAGTTTATAACTGCTTTGACCCAAACACTCCCTGAAACGTCTCTTCAATTCATAAACGAGCATTAAAAAAATAGAATTAAAGAACAAAGATCAACTACCAAACTAGAACACTTAAAATAAACCTAATGAACAATATAAGCATAAGCAATCAAATAGCCAGAACCAATAAGCCACAGTATGAGCTAATATTTTAGGATCTTTAATAACTTGTAAACTAAATTTTAAGCTAACAAATAAACTCAAATAACAACAAACAACAATATTAAGCAGAATTAAGCTAGATTAATCAATATTAAGCTACTACAAACAGATTAAGCTAATAATGCAGATTTTAAACTAAGATTATAAAAAGACCAGAACAGGAAATAACAAAGTAAAGAAAGAGTACCTCCACCTCAGACTAAAAGAGTGAGTGCTCAAAATAGAGCTTATAAATTCACTTAAGCTTAATTCCAAATTCCTATACTAATCCTAACACTTTGACCATCAAGCACTATAAACCTACTTGAATACTATAAGCAAGCCATCCATTCCATTATTAATTCAAGTATTATGATGAGCTTTTAGTAGTTACATATTTGAGGCTTATGAAACAGTAAATAATGACTTATATAAAACCATTATTTGCATAAAAACAAACTTATAGTAAATTATATGAAAAAGACAAATGCTTAAATAAGAAAACATAAACTTATTAAATATAAAGCTAGTACAAATTCATATTGAAATTACATTGACTGAAACAATAAGCTAAAGAAATTACATAAGTATATTTCAAAGCTAACCCTACAGCTCTAAAAACTAACATCCCCCCGTGAGTAGGAGTTAGGTCTCTATAAATTTATTTTTAATATTAAGAAATATATAAAATTATTTTAAAATATTAATACAATTGAAAAGGCAGTAGGAGAAGCTTCTAGTCCTGTTACAAACGCTCCCCATGTCTTAATCTTGGCCCTCGAATTCTTTCAATAATTGAATCCTCAATTATGACTGTTGGATTAAAATGTGAGCATACGGATTGCCAAGCTGGCAATCCCACTTCTTTGGAGTGGTGTGATTCTTTGGTATTGATTTCAGTGTAAAATTCCATCAAGATATGTGTTCATTTTGAATCCTGCGTGTCATTCTTTTGTCAGAGCTGTCTAATCAATATCAAAGGGTGACGTTTTTGATGCTGAATGACATGGTACTTGTAACATAATCTTGTATGCAAAGCTGGACGATGAAGGGATTTGGTTAATTACACTTAATTGGGTAATTTTATGAGATGGTGAATTGGGAAATGGTAAACAGTAAACTGTTTTTCCCTCCCCCCCAATTTGATGTAGTTTTAGCGTTTGACCCGTCTTTGCACCGTTGACTGGCTAGAAAAAGGGAATGGGCTAAAGTTTATTATTAGAGCTGGTTATTGGTTAAAAGATTTTGGTATAAAATGAGATAACGTCCCGATAGTCCCTTTATAATAAAAAGACTAACTGATGTTAGGTGGTTAAGGACTTATAGGAATTTGTTTAAACATTAAGGCCTCCTTTTGGGTATTTTGAGGGTTTTGTCTTTTTGTGGGCTGACCAATGGTTGACTAAGGTTGACTTTGTTAACCTTTGCTAGAAATTCCCGGCTCTTGTGCACTCTGAGCCGTTCCCGAGGTCTGTTTGTCCGGTTTTTGACCCTTTTCCTTGTGGTTTTTTGCAATATCCAGTACCTACACATCACGCAATGACAAAACAATCATATCAAGCTAATAATTTGCACACTTTTGTTTTTTTGCATTTTAAGGTCATTTTTGGTATAAAAAAGGATATGTGATTTCTCAATATCAAAATTCCCCAAACTAAGTGATTGTCGTGGTCCTGCAGCGCAATGTGATATGCCCTAAAAACCAAATACCTCAAAACTTCTCCAAACTAATCCTTTAAAAAGTAGCAAAGTCTTTTGTGGGGAGAGTTAAGAAATCACAAGCTTTAAAACACCCCTTTTTCCCATTTTTTGAAACTTTTTCCATTTTTACGATTTTTCTAATTTACAACTTACAACTTATTCATGTGTGACATAATATATTGCTTTCAGTATTCATTTTTTGAATAACTTATAGATCACGAAACAAAAAGCCACAAAAATGGTTTTCTTATAGTGCACATATGATAAAGTCATCATACACTTTGACCTTCATCACCTTCTCCAAAGCCATGCTTAAAAACAAATCATTGCAAATAGCAATTATGAAATTGCAACACTACGCCTTAAAAAGCTAAATTTGTACTTACTGTTTCCCCACCCTAGTCGTAAAATTCTCAAGGATTTTATTATTTTATTATGTGAAAAATAAATTATGTCCCTTATTAGAAATCTTAAAACCCCAGTTTAGGACTATTAAAAATTTAAAATCCGTTCCTAAAAGAACGTGTGGTGAAAATAAGGGCCACATTAAGGTTCTAATTTCGCATGATTTAGGGGTATCCTTTTTATTTTCATCCCAACAACTCAACTACAAAGTCCAGAGAACGCGGCTTTATTTTGTTAACCCTGAGTTGAAATTTGTAATTATTATTATTATTGCCACATTATTAAACCTCTTCCTTTAAAAGCTGCAACATCCCGGTTGTGAGCCGCCAGAGCAGCAAACAAATTTACGACCTCCGGTAATTTTCCCTCGACCTTTTAGAAGGCTGCAACCTTCGTTTTGAGCCTGCAAGATGCATCAAACGTTTAGCATCCTCCTATTTATGTATTACTATTGCCTTATTAGAAAACTACCACATCGTTGTGATCCCAAAGAGGTAGTAAACTTTATCGAGCCAACAATTGTTTTTAGTTTTTATTATTATATATTTACCTTCACCACCCTTTAACACGATTGTCACATCGTATGCGACCGACCAAGAGATCAGAAGTCTTTTGTTTTAAACGTTTGGCTTCGCTTTATTGTCAAAATTATTATATTAAGCCAAATTCTCAAGTCCTGTGGTCTTTTTACTAACTGTCACATCGGTATGAGGCGAGCCGACCATCTTGTCCAGAGTCCTATTTCCCCACAACAGCTATCATAACCTTGTAATGGGATACCTTACTTTCACCAGAAGGAATCTCTAAAAATTTTAAAACTAATAATCGCAACAAACCACAGAAAACTTTATTTATTCAACAATAAAATACCGTTTATTAAGCTGATGGAGCAAAAAACCACAATGAACACTTAGGAAGCATTAAAGAAATCCAACAATTTTTGTTAGAGCATCAAATACTTATACTCAACTCAATCATACTCTTGTTCTTCACAATTAAAATTTATAATAAAGAAACTCGTGAATACTTTGTCCCTAAGAATTAAGATCGGCACTTTACAATCCACATGGACCTGGCAACAATCTCACTCTAATAACTCGCTCTTCGCAAATTTAAAATCAATTAATGGGAACTTGCAAGTCTTATTGACTTTTCTAAGCTAGACTTGCTTTTATAGCTCCATTTATAAAAGATTACAAAAATCAATCTATTACGTTAAGAAAAAGTCTAAGAATCAAAAAACCGTCAGGGGGGTCAAAATTTACTTTTCGTTCTCACCAACGGAAAACTTACATTTGTGTCAACCATTTTTTTAATCAACTAACTAATATATTTTTTTATTTTATTTTATATGTGAACAATTAACTAGATATTAAGACTTAAAAATTTAAAATTTTTGTGGGAAAACGGGGTACGTGAGATCAACGGCAAAGGTAGGTAAGATCATATCGAAGATATACTACCTCCATACAAAATTAAAACATTGTCCTAATGTTTCCTAACTAAGACTTAATTACTTGTTCACATATAAAATAAAATTAAAAAAATATATTAGTTTAGTTAACTTAAAAAAAGGTTGAGCACAAATGTAAGTTTCCCGTTGGTGAGAACAAAAAGTATATTTTTGACCCGACCGTTTTATATCTTAGCATTTTCTTAACTAAATAGAATATGATTTTTGCTAATCTTTAGACAAGGAGCTATAAAACGCAAGTCTAGCTTAAAAATCAAGACTTTGCAAGTTCCCATAATTGATTTTAAATATGCGAAGATCGATTTATTAGAGTTGAGATTGTTGCCTGTCCTAGAGACATGTTAAAGTCCAATCAAAAAAAATAAAAAAATATAATTTTTTTACTATTTTAAAAACATAAGATAAAATAATTTAGAATAAAAATTTTAAAAAAAAAAATAAACAAGAAATAAAAATAAAAAAAAAAAGAAAATTAAATAAAATATAAAAAAAAAAAAAAATAAAAATATGATATTAATTCATTAGGCTAGAGTATTTCACGAGTTTCTTTATTAGAAATTTTAAATTGTGAAGAACAAGAGATGATAGAGTAGAGTATAAGTTTTAATGCTAAACAAAGAATAGTTGGATTTCTTTAAAGCTCATAAGTGTTAATTATGGTTTTTGCTCCCATCAGCTTAATAAACGTTATATAATTGTTGAATAAATAAAGTTTCTTTGGTTTTTGCGATTCTTAGTTTAAATCGCTTCATAGAGATTCCTTCTGGTGAAAGTAAGGTACACATCAAGGTTTGGTTTAAGTGTTGTTGAGTGGGGAAATAGACTCCTGGACCATGGTCGGCTCGCATACCGATGTGACAGTTGTTAAAAGACCACAGGACTTGAAATTTGGCTATAATAATAATAATTATGAAATAAGCCGAAGCCAAAATAAGACTTTTGGATCTTGGTCGGTTCGCATACCGATGTGACAATAGTTTAAAGGGTGGAGGTAATAATAATAATAAAAACTGTGGGCTGATAAAAGTTTACTACCTCTTGCCGGCTCACAACCGATGTGGTAGTCTTCTATATTACGGCACGATTAGTAATAATAATCCGAACTGCAAAAGTTTGCATGTCATCTTCAGCTCACACCGTTGTTGCAGCCTTCTAAAAAGGTCGAGGAAATTACCGGAGGCGAAATAATGTTGCTGCATGCTTGCCACACGAACCGTGTGTTGCAGCCTGTGCTAAAGAACGAGGTTTAATAATGTTGCAATAATAATAATAATAAAGCCAAATTTCAACTCCAGGGTTATCTAAATAAACCCTCCGTCTCTGGACTTGTAGTTGAGTTGTTGCGGATGAAATAAAAATGATAACCTCTAAATCATGCGAAATTAAAACCTTAATGTGGACCTTATTCTCACCACATCGTCTCTTAGGAAATGATTTTAAACGATTAATAGTCTAGAACAGGGTTTAATTTAATAATAAACATAAATTTTATTTGTCACCAATAATAATAATAAAATCCTTAGAGGAATTTTACGAATAAGGAGGAAAAAGTACGTACACCTATTAGCTTTTAAGAGTAGTGTTAGCATCATAACTTGTATTTTTGCAATGATCTTGTTTTTTAAAGCTGCTTTGGAGAGGTGAAAGTCAAGGATGATGAATTTATTCATTTGGACACTTTTTGTGCTTTTTGTTTTCGTGATCCTAAAAGTTATCAATGAATAATAAAAGCAATAAATTATGTCACACATGAATACGTTGTAAGATGAAAATTAGAAAAATCTAGTAAAATGGAAAAAGTTTTAAAAAATAGGAAAAAGTGGTGTTTTAAAGCTTGTGATTTCTTAACTCTCCCCACAAAAGACTTTGCTACTTTTAAAGGATTTGATGTTTAGGAGTAGTTTTGAGGTATTTGGTTGTAAGGGCATATAACCTGCGTGAGGACACACAATCACTTCGTTTGGGGAATTTGATATGTGAGAAATCACTATCCGTTTTATACCAAAATGACCCTAAAATGAACAAATTGTGCAAATTATGCTTGTATATTGCTTGTTTTGTCATTTGTGATGTGTAGGTACGGATATTGCAAAAATCACAAGAAAACGGTCAAAACCGAACAAACACGAACACGGGAACGGATAGAGTATACAAGAGCCGGGAGTTTCTAGCAAAATGTTAACAAAGTCAACTTTGGTCAACCATTGGTCAACCCACAAAAAGACAAAACCCTCAAAATACCCAAATGAGCCTTAATGTTAAACCAAATTCACAATAAGTCTTTAAAACCCTAACACCGTTAGTCTTTTTATTATAAAGACTAACGACGTATCTCTTTTAAAAACCAAAAATCTTAACCAATAACCCAGCTAATAATAAACTTCATTAGCCCCTATCCCATTTTTCTAAGCCCCAAGTCAACGAGTTCAAAAGACGGTCAACACTAAAACAAATAAAATGGGGGGAGGGAAAACAGTTTTACTGTTTACCCATCTTCCCAATTCACCATCCTTATAAATTACCCCAATTAAGTGTAATTAACCCAATCCTTTCACTCATCCAACGTGGCAACGAAGATTCCAAGTACCAAGTACCATGTAAGCATAAAAAACGTCACCCTTTGATATTGATTGGACAGCTCTGACAAAAGAATGACACGCGGATTCAAAACAAACACACCTCTTGATGGAATTTTACACTAAAAACAATGCAAAAGAAGCACACACAAGTCCAAAGAAGTGGATTGCCACTTGGCAATCCGTGTCTCACATTCTAAACAACGGCACAAATGAGGATCCAATGATGAAAGAATACGAGTGCCCAAGATTACGACCATAGGGGAGCTGGTAACAGACCTAGAAGCTACTCCCTCTCCTATAAATAGAACCTCACTCCTCACTCACAAGGGGGTAGTTAGTTTTTAGCAGCCTTAGAGGGTACTTATTAATTATACTTATGTAATTTCTTTTAGCTTATTGTTTTCAGTCAATGTAATTTCAATATTAATCTTGTACTCAGCTTTATTATTAATAAAAGTTTAAGTTTTCTTATTTAAGCATTTGTCTTTTCATAAGTTTGCTTTTTATGCAAATAATGGTTAAATAAGCTCTTATACTGTTTCATAAGCTCAAATTACTCTTAACACTAAAAGCTCATCAAATACTTGAATACTAATGGAATTGGATGATTGCTTATAGTATTCAAGTAGGTAATAGTGCTTGATGGTCAAGTGTTAGGATTAGTATAGGATTTTGGATTAAGCTTAAGCTGCATTTATAGCTCTAGATTAGAGCAACTCAACCTCTGTTTAGTCTTATGTGGATTGTTAAAAAAAAACGGAAAAAAAGTTCGTCGAAAGTATCGCAACGAGTAATTTTTTATCTTTCTATAGAGGGCACTTATATATATATTTTCGAAGAACTCTTTTTTCGATTTTTTTTTCAATCACGTCTGAAAAAATCACATGAGATTTGTATCACAAATCACATGTGATTTTATGAAATCACATGAGATTGTGATACAAATCTCATGTGATTTTTTCAGACGTGATTTTTTCAGATGTGATTTTTCGACGAACTCTTTTTTCGAATTATTTTTTTTCAATCACGTCTTAAAAAATCACATGAAATTTGTATCACAAATCACATGTGATTTTGTGAAATCACATGAGATTGTGATACAAATCTCATGTGATTTTTTCAGACGTGATTGAAAAAAATCAGAAAAAAAGTTCGTCGAAAGTATCACAACGAGTATTTTTTTATCTTTCTATAGGGGGCACTTCTATATACTTTCGACGAACTCTTTTTTCGAATTTTTTTTTCAATCACGTCTGAAAAAATCACATGAGATTTGTATCACAATCTCATGTGATTTCAAAAAATCCCATGAGATTTTTTCTGACGTGATTGAAAAAAAAAATTCGAAAAAAGTTCGTCGAAAGTATATAGAAGTGCCCCTCTATAGAAAGATGATTTAATTCTCGTCGCGATGGTATGTTTCGTTTTGCGTAACGATTAACGGTTTGTGAGATATTTAATTTTTAAAAAATAGGGTGAAAGTGAGTTTTTTAATTAAATTAAAATAAAAATTAATCTAAACCATTAGATGAAAATAAAATGGATAGATAAGATGAAGCGGTTTGTTCTTTTTTTTGACCATGTTCCTTATGGAACTTTTCTCATGTAGACATTGTGTTATATGAAGTAGCATACATTCTTTTCTCTGACCCATGTGGGACTTTCATGAATATGCAACACTTTGCTAAACATAATACACCAAGTTTTATCACATAAGCTTTGTATACACTGATGAATTTTGCTTACTCATATTAGATTGGAAGTCGAGAAAATTGAATGGCAATTTCGTATACTTTTTCAACTTAAAGTTTTTCGTCACTCGTTGGAAAATCTTCACAAATATTAATGTCACTTACAAGTTGGGTGAACTATGAATTTAAGCCAAAATAGGTGCATGAGTTTGGTCGTAAAAACCATAATTCTATAGGAAATTTGGACTAGTTTAGACTTTAGACTTTAGAGACTGAATTACGACTATAATTTATGGGCATTTTTTAAGGAGAAAAAAATAGTTTTTTTTTTGTTTCACATGTACGTTTTAAACTCCCGTTATCTTCAGAGTAAATTCCATAAATAGTCCTTAATTTTTGGCAAATTTGCATGTCTTGTCCTAAACTTTTCAAAACTGCAAAGACCGTCCTTGTGGCAAACCTTTGGAGCATGTATCATCCCTGGTTTCAAACGACGTTATGTGAATTCCATCAGCACTTACACGTTAGCCTTTTTTGACAAAGACAGTTGCAGCGTCCATCCTTTAAACTAACAGCCGTTTAAAATTTCAATATTTTCGGTTTATTAAAAGTTTTTTGTTTTTTATATACGTTTTTATAAAAACATATACGTTTTTATACAAACATTTACCTTTTTACACACTTTTATATACGTATTTTTAAACATATATGTTTTTATATACTTTTTATACGCTTTATATATATGTTTTTGTATACGTTTTTATATACGTTCTTTTATACTTTTATACGTTTTTATATGCTTTTATACAAACGACCATTTTTATATACTTTTGATACATCTTTATATAAGTTTTTGTATATGTTATTATATACGCTTTTATATACGTTTTACATATATACATTTTTGTATATGTTATTATATATGTTTTTATATACGTTATTATACACGTTCTTATATCCTTCTTATACGCTTTTATATACGTTTTTGTATGCGGTTTTGTATATGTTTTTATATATGTTTTTATATACGTTTTTGTATATGTTTTTATATACGTTTTTGTATATGTTTTTTGAAAACTTTTTATATACGTTTCTGTACATGTTTGTATAAAGTGTATACCAAAACGTATATAAAAACGTATTCAAAAACGTATATAAAAACGTATACAAAAGCGCATAAAAAGGATATATGCTTTTATAATATACATTCTTATATACTTTTTATACGCTTTTATACAAAACCGTATAAAAAACGTGTATAAAAAGTTTATAAGAACATGTATAAGAACATATATAAAAATGTATATAAGGACGTATACAAAAATATATATAATAACGTATACAATAACTTATATAAAAACGTATACAAAAGTATATAAAAACGGTCATTTGTATAAAAACATATAAAAGGTATATAAGATCGTATACAAAAATGTATACAAAAATTTATCCAAAAACGTATATAAAAACGCATACAAAAACGTATATGAAAGCGTATAAAAATTATATACGAACGTTTATAAAAACATATATAAAAACGTATATAGAAATGTATATAAAAACGTATATGTTTTATAATTGCGTATATAAAAATGATTATAAAAGCGTATAAAACCTATATATTTTTATAAAAACATAAATTAAAAATCAAAAAACCTTAAGTAAACCGAAAATATTTAAATTATAAACATTGTTAATTTAAAGGATGGACGTTGTAACGGTCGTTGTTGAAAAGAGCTAACGTGTAAATGCTAACGGAATCAACTTAACGACATTTGAAACCAAGGACAATACAAGGCCCATAGGTTTGTCACAGGGACGGTCTTTGTAGTTTCGAAAAGTTGGGACAAAACACGCAATTGCGCCAAACTTTAAGAATAATTTATGCAATTTACTCTTATTTTTATACCCTTTTAGTTGTTAAAAGGAATTCCTTCATTGTTCTGTACCAAATTTATGACAATAGACTAGTATTGATTTCAAACGTCGAAGGTTTTAACTACTCAAGGGTGACCTAGTGGTAAAAGGGGCTTATAACTATCACTTTAAAATGTGTAAAGTCTCAAGTTTAAATCCTGCTAGGTGCAAACAACCTTGAAGTAGCCACACTAATCTCCTAAAATGAAAGGTATTTACCTAGTTTGAGTCTGTGTGGCAGTATGTCCAACCCCGTGGATTAGTCGGCCAAAAGATCGAAAACTATTATTACCCAAAAAAAATGTCGGAGGTTTTAATGTAAGCAGTTTGTCCACATTCCACCTTTTTTATACCTTGTTTAGACGGGATTGGATATTTGTAGTTGGTAGTGTACATCAAAGAGGAACTTTTATTGTAAAATGACCTAAAATATGCATCGTAAAACATAATATGTTGGAAATTTAGTGTAATTGTAGGAATCGGATCATACATGGAAATGGGTTTAGAGGTACGGAGTGTACACCCATCAAGTCACTGATTTTCTCTGACTCTTTTAGTTGTTAGAATTAAATGGGCGGTTACAAATATTTAAATGACAGATTTGACTACATTAAATATTTTATAACAACTTTTGCCTATTTAAGTGGTAGATTTGACTGCATTAATGATCATATATTTAATTTAGTCATGTAACCACTAATTTCTAAATTATAGAGGATAATTATGGAAGAGATTAATTGGCCATTAATCTCTCATTAATTCCATTGACTAGGTTTTGAGTAAATCCCCTATAAATAGGGATCACAATTACATGAAAAAACACACAGAAAACAAACACATAGAAACGTAGGGTTCTTGATCTGTGCCTAGAACAAGAACAAACACTTGATTTTATCCCAAGGAGGTATTCGTGATACCCAAGCATAGGGTCGAATAATCTTCTTTGGAAAGTGATTACACGACTTCAAGTGATATCCGATAACCATCTTTGGTAATTAGCTAAGCTATTAATTGTTTTCACCCTGATCTGAGACACGCAAAAACCAACAATCAAAGAAGATTATTTTTTGATAATCCTGCTGCTATGAGTGTGGTGTATGTGCTCACTAATCCTATACCTGAAGATGGTGGTGATGATGCAACCGTGGAACAAATCAGGAAAAGGACCAAGTGGGATAATGATGACTATGTTTGCAGAGATTTAATCCTCAACGGTATGTCTGATCCTTTATTTGATATTTACTAAAATGTTGAATCTTGAAAAGAACTATAGGATTCTTTGGAGGCCAAATATATGGCTGAGGATGCATCAAGTAAGAAGTTCCTTGTTAGTAATTTTACAAATGACAAAATGACTGATTCAAGACCAGTTATGAAACAATACAATGAACTTTTTGGTATACTTGGTAGATTTACACAACATAAAATGAACATGGATGAGGCTATTCAGGACTTTTGTATCATTGATAAACTCTCTCCTTCTTGGAAAGATTTCAAGCATACCTTGAAACATAAGAAGGAGGAGTTAACTCTTGTTGAGTTGGGTAGTCATCTGCGCACTGAGGAGTCCCTCAGGGCGCAGGATAGTGACAAGCCAAAGGGCAACATTGTTGTTGGTCCAAAGTGATTGGACGTGGTTGTGTAGATCTTATGTTTTTGTTATGGAAAGATTGTTTTGCTGTTTAATGTTTTGCATGTTCCTAATATAAAGAAGAATTTGATTTCAAGTAGTATTTTGAATAATTGTGGTTATAAATAAGTGATTGAATCTAATAAATTTGTTCTATCCAAACATGGTGTGTTTATTGGTTTTGGTTATTTGAGTAATCAAATATTCAGGCTTAATATTGTTAATGATAATATTGCTTCAGCCTTCATGTCAACCTCTAAAATGAATAATTCAATCTTATGGCATACTAGACTCGGCCATGTCCACTTTAAGAGAATGCAAGCTTTTGACATGGACGCTGAAAAGTGTAAGACTTGCATGCTGACCAAAATAACTAAGAAACCATTTCAAAATGTAAAACGTGAAACTGAAGTTTTGGGGCTGATCCACAGTAATTTATGTGATCTACATGCTACTCTTTCACTGGGGAATAAGAAATACTTTATGATATTTATTGATTTTTTTTTGAACGGCAACTTTATTTAAAAAAAACTAGCAAGGAGCTAGAAAGACATTACAAAGAAATAAGATAGAGGTTTTTTAAACCATACTCCAATGAATATATAAACCTATTACATCAGACTAGATGTACACCAGATAAATGGACCAAGAGATACAATGTCATCAAAAATCGTTCTCCTTATAAACTTAATACTTTCGAACGATTGGAGGCGAAGCGTCAAGCCAATGATTTCGAAGCATCACAATCCGCCACAAGCATACAAGAGAGAGTAGAACACCTATAGACATAGACTTGGGAGGGAAGAAAGTCGAAAGGATAAGACCAGCATCCAATCCAGAACGCGGCGAAAGAACAAATCGCCTGCCAATCAATAATCCCACCAACGTACAAATTATTACGAATTCAAGAAAACCCGACGCCAGTACATCGACAAGATACCATGTCTGAACATCCTCTCATAGCAGCATTACAAAGAGGACACAGCTGGAAATCCAACAAAACACTATACGGCTAAGATTGATCTGTAGGTAACTGTGTGTCACGACGAGCACGCAGAAATAAACATTAACTTTAATGGGAATTGATTTTTACCATCTCGTTCTTTTGCAACTTACATTTTTTTTTTTTAGTTGCAACATTCCGTACGAAGGGAGAAAGGAGAAGAAGAAGGATGGGAGAAGAAGAAAGAAGAAAAAGAAGGAATGAAGAAAGAAGAAAAAAGTCTTCATTATAGTTTCTGGATTTGACTCTATTTTTAACCTGAACTCTCCATCTCCCGGGGACAAAATCACAAGTCCCACCTATCTTTGGAAGGACGACATTCTATTGTTTGAGGCACAAACCGAAGTTCATAATTGATAGGAAGAAGAAGAAAGGTTTTTCATCCCCACTGCTTCTTTTGTGTACCCCCGCTCAGCTTCCATCACGCCCCGTCCCGTGCGAAAAAAAAAAAGAAGACTGAGATCGAAAAGAAGACGCTCTCTTTTATTAGCCACCCCCCGACCACAATCTCCTTATCAATTCGGGAGCAAACAAACGGTGGGGGTAAAATACGGAGAACCTCCCGAACTACAAAGTGGTAGGCACATCACGCTAACGGTGAGCATCAAAGCTAGCTAACATATATCATACCAAAAATAAAAACTAGTTATTAGTACCCGTCCCCAATTCCGTTTCTTACAATTAGAGTAAGAAAAATCAAAACCATGAATCTTTTCTTAAGATTTTACTTCCACGTAAAATTAGAGCACCAAAATCAGAGGGTTGATCGGTCACATGAAGATCAAACTTTGAGCCATAAATCGCTCTCTTCTCCCCTAATTGTCTTTTTCTTTAGAATAAGAGACTTTAGCACCATAAAGAAGCCATCGATATAGAGAATGAATGATTTAGCTGCCACACCCACTTCAACAAAAAAGCCACGATTCAACGCGATAGAAAAACTTTGAGACACCAAAAAAAGAAAAAAAAGACCATCGTTCAGTTTTGGTACGCTAGAGACATGTCCACCAAGCTACCACGAAACTTCTCTTGTTCGGTAAATATGTCTTCAGGAAATCCAACATCCGTTTGAATTGAACTTTTGGACGGATAGATTCCCATAGTCATTCAACCGCCTTTTGGATAAAACCTGTAAGTTTGACTTATAATATAGGGGTGGTTTGGTAGCTCGTGTATTAGTGGGGGGGCTATAGCATAGCTCTTAATCCCTTGTTGGTAGGGTCTTTATTGCAGATCTTCTTAATCCTTCCACCTGGGGTCATCTTTGTCCATCCTTCTCCTTCAAACTTTTCCTCCCCCTTCCCCCCCCCTTCCCACCACACCCCACCCCTCACCCTACTACCCCCCCCCCTTCCCCAACAAACCATCCTATTCCTATACCACCCCATTCAAATGTAAAGGGATCATTAGTATGGGGGTGCCCCCCCGCCGGAGGAGGTATAATGTTAGTTGTTTTATGTGCGGGTGGTTAGTGTGAGTTTCTTGTTGACTGAAGGAGATTGAGGGGGGGGTGATGAGAGATGGATTTGAAAACGAACGGTGGTGGGCGTATGGTCTACTAATGCTCTCGTTTTGTCCTGTATTGACTAAAGAGTCCGTTCTAGTGAGATGATTGTTAGTAGGTGGCCCCGGGGGGGAGAGTTTTTGAGTGTGGGCTCCCTCCTCGTTCTTCTATTTTTTTTTAGGTGGGTGTTCCAAAGGGTTAGGAGGATTGGGTGCGGAGGGGGGGTGGGAGGGTGGGAGTGATAGTGGGATCGGTGGTTCGGTATGAAATGGGTTTGTTACGAAGTTGAGATCCATATGGGTTTTATCAAAAAAAAATTATAATTATGTATTTAGTGATGTTGGGGGACGTATGCTTATTATTTTTTGCTTGTTTTGAGGGTATAATAAGTACAGGGGAGGTGGGGTGGAGGGGGCATGGCGGAAAATTTTTGTGAAGCGGTCCGGGCGGGAGGAGTTGGGGAACGGGATTTTCTTCGATGTTTTCGTCTAGCTCTGGGTCCGTGGTCCGTTACTGGATGTGTTCGGGGTGGGGCCGGGGGCGCGGTTGATGCGGAGGGAGGCGGGGGGTGGTTGGGGTGTGGGGGGGTGTGAGGTGGAGAGGGGACGGTGGGGGGTGTGTTTTTTATGTTTTTTTGTTTTGTGTGTTGGTGTTTGGGTAGTTTAGCTGGGTATTTTGCACTTGGTAGCGGCGGGGGGATTTGGTTCGATATTGGATCCATCAAATAGTTTATAGGTGTGGTACCTGGGGGCACTGTGGTTGTCGATTGGGAGTGAGGGTGGGGGGTGGCTCGGGGGGGGGTGGTCGGCGTGGGGCAGGTGTTGGGGGTAGAGGGTTGTGGATGGAGCGTGTGAATTGGGGTGGGAGGCACAGATTGTTCGGTGCGTTGGGGGTGGTCGTTGTGTGGTTTGTGGGTCATGGGGGGGGATGATGGTTGGGGGGGGTCTGTTGATGACGGTGAACGGGTTGGTGGGATGGGCGGGGGGGGGGGGTGGATAATTAGGATTGGGGGGACAGGGGGCGTGGGGGGTTTGTGAGTTATCTAGTTATGGTGGACTTACCCTAAGGGAGGGAAGCGTGCGGGTGCTCCCTTTCACAGGCGATTATGGTTGTAGGTCGGGGGGCGTTGTTGGGTAATTTGAAGAGTACAGGGGGCGCTTGAAAAATCCTCCATTGTGAGTGGGGGTGGTTGATAGTTGATATAATTTTTATGTATTGACGCCGTCCAATAAAAATTAGATGAAGGGTAGAGTGGCTAGTCAGGTATGGGTGGTCTTCTTTCAATGGTATTTTGCGAGTAGGTGGTTTTGTATGCAGAATTAGTACCATGTTGTGGAGGGACATGATGGAGTCAAGGGGGTGGTGGGGGGGTGGGGGCTAGATGAGTATGGAGGGTTTAGGAGGGTTTTGTGAAACATGCATTATTTATTTTTTTGTGTGGGTTTGTTGTAAATGTTTGGTTTAGTGTGGATGATGGGTGGGGTGAGGAGGGGTTGTGGTTGGTGTGGGGTGGATTATGGGTAGTGGACGTCGGGTAGGTATGGCTCCGGCCCGATTGAACGGGACATAGGGATGTCCTTCCCATGCTGTTATGAAAATGGGGGATGGCAGTGTTGGGAGTGTGTTACACCATATGAGACTGGTGATATTGAGGGAAAAGGAGGGAGGGGTGGGTGGGGTTATTTATGGGGGAGGCGTGGTGGTGGGTGTAGGGGGGGGGGGGGGGGGGTAGGGCGTTTGGTGTACGTGGCGCGGGGAGGCCTCCGTAGCTTGATGTTCAAAGATGTGTACCTGGTGGTGCTCATAGGATTGTCCACGGGACGGGATGGACCGGGAGGGGTATGGGCGATAATTGAACTTAGCATAGTGGTCGGGGAGAGTGGGGGTGGGTGGGGGCAGGAGAAGAGGGGGGGAGGGCTTGTTGGGTTGGACGTGGTGGGGGGGTCGGTCAGGTTGGTTATGATAGTACGATTTCGGAGTGGGGCAGTGCTGCCGAGGCACTTGCTGAGTCCTCAGTTTTTGTCGAGAGCATGGTTTGTAAGTTTTTTTTAGGTGTTCGAAGAGATTTTTCGTTGATTTGTGGTGTATAGGTAAAATATTTAGCGTTCTAATCTGTTGTTTTATTAGGTTACTGCGACTGATTGGGTTGAGCAGAAGCTGGTGGTTTATATTTTGGTGACGTGTTCTCAACCGGGCAGCTGTCTCTTTCATTTTTAGCTACGACGGAGAGTTGGGCCAGTGGGGGGGCGGGGGAAATGAATTGTGTCTATATTTTTTATATTCAATAAAGTGTTTTTATATTATTTTTTTATGCGGCTGCTCTCCACTTTTGAAGTAGTTTGGTGAATTGCCTTTTGTACTGTTAGGTTTTTTATTTTCACGGTTCATTTGTTTTTGCGGTCGTGTTTGTTCAGGATCAGGTTGGCGTTTTGATGGCTGTGTTTGCTGGGGGGGGAGTTGTGGGAAGTGAAAGAAAACATAAATTCATTTTTATTAATAAATCTATTTTAATTCCTTAGTACCACTTAACCTGTAAGTCCCCAGTCCAATTCTAATATGTTTCATTATATAGAATGATATTAGTCCTCAGAAAATGACCAAAGTGGGAAATTGCGGTAAGGAAAGTGGTAAATAGAACTCATAAGGAAGTCACATAAACTTTACGATTAGTGACAATACGGAGGGATTATCACAGAAAAGAATTAGATGAGATAAATACAATGTTCGGTTGGTAGTTGATATTGGTTTTCTGTGTGTAGATATCAACTATAAGATTAAAGTAAGTCAGGTTTGGACAGATAAGGGTTTGATTACCTGGGGATTTTAATATTTATGATTTTTAAGGTGTTTGTGTAAATTTATATAAATGGGAGGATCAGGTATCATTTACTTTCGGACGTGGAAGCTTCAATCGACTTTTTGAATTGGCATTCGTTGTTATTGTGGTAGTTAACAGAATTGTGTTGTTGTGTTTTGTAATCTCACCATTCATCCCACTCGTGTCTTCTTTTAGGTTTCCAAACGAAGATGTGATTTATGTCATAGATTTCCTTTCGACACCCCTATATTGCGTTTAGGGTCTTTTCTGCCTCAGATTCACCTTTTACCGTGTTACTACTTATGGATAAAAGATGGGCAGGAAAATTAATATTGAATGTTAGTATGGGTAGATCTGATTGTTAATAATTGATGAGAGATTGCAAAAATTGGTCCTTGTGGTTTGGCCAAACTTGCACGTTTTGGTCTCATTCATGTCACATTTTACCATAGCCGATTTATCATTTTATCAACTTTTTCACTATAACGTCGCGTTCTCACTCATTTCTTTCCAAAAATTTTCATCAAGGACTTCGTGTCACTTGGAAAATTCACTACTTTGACTTCACACAAGTCAAACTTTAACTAATACTTTAACATTTTTCATAAGTACGCTAATATTACTTAGCGTCTTTCACGGTCATTTCTCACGTTTTACCCAATGTCACTAGACATTCTATAACCTCAACTCAAACTCTTAACTCATTAATATGTAAACAAAGTCTCCAAGTTAATTTGTAGGAAAGTATAGAGGACATATTTTAATATGAAATGTGTAGTTTAGATTTTGTGAAATAATGAGAGAATTGCAAAAATGGTCCTTGTGGTTTGGCCAAATTGCACGTTTGGTCCGTCGAGTTTCGAAATTGCAAAAAACGTCCGTGTGACGAAGGTTTGGTTCCACTTTTGGTCCTTGGTCGAACTAAAATGACTGAAATACCCTCGTCTTCTTTCTACTTTATTTTTCTTTTGAATTTTTATTTTTTTTAATAAAAAATAAAAAAATTAAGATCAACATATTTCCAGATTTATTAAAAAACATCAAAATAAATTTCTCTTTTTTGTCATATTAATCTCAATTATCAAATTTATCAAAAATATGAACACACACAAATTTTATGCATCTTTAATCTCTTTCCACCCATCCCAATATCTTTGTACATAACTAATTTTAGAAAATAAATAAAAAACACATATACTTTTTCACCCAACAATCTCTTTACATAAAAAATCCCCACACTTTATTTTGTCATTAAAAAAATCATACACAAACATCAAAACCCTTTTTATTTCTTCATCTCCCCAAATCTTTTTCATCTGCCAAATCACATAACCTTTTCCCCTTTTTATTTCTTAATCTAATAAACCAAGAATGACAAGATACTCAGATCTTGGTTGTTCGAATTCCTTTATGGGTTTTGTTCCTGGGTCGGATTCATCATTTAGGTAGGGTTCAGAATCGAGCAGAGTTTTTTAGGATGTTGTAGAAAGATTGAAGATGTGGTAGGAAGATTGAGGGTTTTATTTAAGACATGATTTTATGATGGTGGTTTTTTGGTGGTAGTGACGGTGGTTAAGGTGGAGGATAGTGGCGGGAAAGAGTGGTGGTGGAGGCTGAAGGCGACTACTGGTATGTCGCCAGATCTATCGTCGGAAAATGTGTAGACGGTGGTGGTTGTTTCGTGTTCTTGTTTAACATTGGTGAAATTTAGTGTAGGTAGTGAAGGGTTTTGTGATAGTGATTTCAAGATCAAAAGATTGTTTGATTTTGATTTTGAGGTTTTGAATATATTTATAGAA
Organism: Tanacetum coccineum; assembly: GCA_026074375.1. Classification (NCBI taxonomy): domain Eukaryota; kingdom Viridiplantae; phylum Streptophyta; class Magnoliopsida; order Asterales; family Asteraceae; genus Tanacetum; species Tanacetum coccineum. The sequence continues at coordinate 25,607 of BQNB010081278.1, forward strand.
CCGATGGTGATTTTGGTTTTGGAAGAGAAGTTAAATGAATTTGTGTTTGTGAATCTGAAAATAATAAAGAATGAGTTTTTGTTTATGAATATAATAATAATAATATGGAAGAAGACAAAGGGTATATATAATAGAAAATGAGAAAATTAAAAAAAGGAACAAAAGGGTATTTCAGTCATCTTAGTTCGACCAAGGACCAAAAGTGGAACCAAACCTTCGCCACACGGATATTTTTCGCAATTTCAAAATTAGGCGGACCAAACGTGCAATTTGGCCAAACCACAAGGACCACTATGATCATGATAAAAATGACGAATGATGCGAAGATGAATATGATAAAAATAATGGATGATGTATGCTGATTATTTAGTTAGAAAACTATTGGTTTAAAACATATAAACTTTATTTTCTACTTTCGTTGATTTTATGATTGTCATCGACAAAACACGGATAGATCGTAAAATATAAATAAACATTTTTACGGCTTATTTGTATTAACAAAAATTATCATCATAATCTATATTTTCGAATTGAGAAGTGATTTGCACGCCTAAAAGTCATACATAATTTTATGTCTAAACATGTGTGCCAATAATCTGTTGGTTGTATAAACCGGGTCTACATCTTCACAATTCAATGAGTTAATGACACATAAGTTAGGCAAATTCCTTTCGAATTAAAGTATGACATCCTCTGTTTTTCCAACAAAAACATACATCCAAAAATTCCATCCCCACCACCATCGTAGTCAATGGCACCCACAACATTAAAACCTGACATCTTTCAACATGCAAGCCTCTCAAGTGAATTTTTGGAGAATCACAAAAAAAGGAAATGTTTTAGATTTCGCAACATAGTTTTGATGTGTTGTAGTGTAGGGTTGTTTTTTATATGATTCAAGTTTTAAATTTATATATTGCCTACTCAACCAAAAATAACACTTTAACGGGCAGTGTATCGAATCGGTAGTGGTTCCGTGGTAAGTAGGGTGTCGATCACTAAGAGCGAGGTTAAATCTATTAATTTA
>BQNB010081279.1:0-29672 GCA_026074375.1 Tanacetum coccineum
AAGTAGTCCAAGAGTTAGGAGAAAACTCAGGTGACAAGCGGAAATGGAACAAAAACCACTACAACCACAACCCTAGCAACACCAACAACACTAGCAACCTCAACCCGAACAAACGCCCAGAGACAGCAAGGGTGTTTTCAGCTGGGCAAGGTTCTTATGCTGGCAAGTTACCTCACTGCGGAAAGTGTGGACGACACCACACTGATGCATACCCTCCTGCTTGTTACAACTGTGGAAAGGCAAGACATAAGGCCAAAGACTATTGAGCTCCACCTCGCCTTGCAAACCAAAGAGGACCCGAAAGCCAAGGAGGACAGGGCAGTGATGTTCTTGTTTTTTGTTTTTTTCTTTTTTTTGTTTTTTTTTTTTCTTTTTTTCTTTTTTTTTTTTTTTTTGGATGTGGCGAAAAAGGACATTACAAGAACAAGTGTCCGAACAATGGGAATCAAGGCGGTGTAAATCAAATCCGAGTCAACCAACAAAATCCTTAAAACAATCCGAGACAGAATCAAGTAAACCCTAAAGGAAATAACCAAGCATCAACCAGCACTCAAGGAGGACGCAGAGCACCTGGCAGAGTATACAGCCTATGTGCTGAGGCTGCTGTGAAAGATAACAATGTGGTGAATGGTACGTTCCTGATCAATAATGTTTATGCTTCGGTGCTATTTGATACTGGTGCGGATAGAAGCTTTGTGTCATATGCTTTCAGTAAATTATAGGACATCCATCCTACACCCCTAGATACTAATTATAGTGTGGAGCTAGCTGACGGAAAGTCGCTAACCACAAATACTATTTTAAGAGGGTGTACTCTTAACTTGCAAAATCACCTATTCAAAATCGACTTACTCCCTATAGAACTAGGAAGTTTTGACGTCATCGTCGGAATGGATTGGATGGCCGAACATCGCGCAGAGGTTGTGTGTTATGAGAAGTACATTCGTGTTCCGTATGGAAATGATATGCTAATTGTACAAGGCGAAAGAAGCAGAGTTAAAAAGGAATCGAGATTAGAAGTCATCTCGAGCATCAAAACGCAGAAGTACATCGACCAGGGATGTCAAGTATTCTTGATTCAAATGATGAAGAGAGGAAACTGAAATCCCAAAAAGGCGAATTGAAGATGTGCCTGTTGTTAAAGACTTTCCGGAAGTATTTCCTAAAGATTTACCAGGATTACCCCCGACACGCCAAGTAGAATTTCACATCGAGTTAATACCCGGATCTTCACCTGTTGCTCGGTGCCCCCCCATATCGTCTTGCACTGTAGATAATGAAAGAAGTAGGCCGACATCTAAAAGTACTTCTGCCTAAAGGTTTTATGAGACAAGTCCCTCCCTCCCCTGTGGGAGCACCAATCTTATTTGTCAAAAAGAAAGATGGATCTTTCCGAATGTGTATGATTATCGTGGGTTGAACAAACTTACAGTGAAAAATCGTTATCCCCTACCAAGGATCGATGACTTATTCGATCAGTTACAAGGATCCAGCATCTACTAAAAAATTGACTTAAGATCAGGTTATCATTAGTTAAGGGTTAGAGAAGAAGATATTCCCAAGACTGCTTTCAGAAACGATACCGAACACTATGATGTTCCGAGTTATGCATTTTGTTGACCAACGCATGCGGTGTTCATGGATCTCTTGAACAGTATGTGCAAGCCATACTTGGATAAGTTTGTGATTGTGTTCATCGACGACATTCTCATATACTCCCACAACGAGAAAGAATACGAGGAACACCTGAAAACTATTTTGGAGTTGTTAAAGAAAGAAGAACTGTATGCCAAATTTTCTAAGTGTAAATTTTGGAATAATACGATAAGATTTCTTGGATACGTAATCGATAACAGTGGTATTCACGTGGACCCAGCTAAGATTGAGGCTGTGAAGAATTAGGCATCTCCAATGAAAGAATCACTAAAACTATGATCCGATGGTCTTGGTGAGTCAAACCACATGATAGCCATTTTAGTGAGAGAAAATAGTGAGATGGAAGATGAACTTGTGATTAGATGGAAAATGGACTGAAGGGATACAAAATGACTTCAAACCTCCAAAATAATGACTCAACGGGTATATATAGCCCATACGCCTCTAACTATACTAGTTGCCTTTTATAGTCTCGTGTATGTGACTATTGATAAACTATGTAATTCTGTATTGTTGTCACGTAAAGTGAATCCCAACAATCTTCCCTCCGGGACGATATAAAGAATTACTTACATTAATTTACATAACAAGTACATAATAATTAAGAACATAGAACTTCATGAAGCTTCATATGCTGATGACGTCTTTGTGGTGATTGATTCAAGTCTGCACTCCAAACAAGCTAAATCTTGCTGAACGTGCCAGAATTTCTGCTATTAACCTTGATGATTATCAACTTGATCCTGTTACTCCACCACCCTCACCTTCATCCCTATTCACGATGGCTGCTTATCAGCGGATGATTGATGAAACGGACCCCACCCAAAGAGAGGAAGCTCTAACAGAAACTGGTCAGAATTCGGTGCTTGTACCTGAGACAGCCTTGACCGTATGCACAACGCGCCTTGGAGGACAGTTGCATACCATTCTCGAGGACATGGACCGTTACCTAAATTCCTATTTAAAGGAGTTAGAAGCATTCATGACACTGTGGGATGTGAAGCCCCGAGTTGAGGAAAGTTCATTGGAGGCACTATCTGTGGACGAATTGATTACTCAACTTAGGAAAATGTGTGAGGATGCGGAGGATCATGCTAGTAATGCTCAGGAAGAAGCACGACATAATAGGAAGGAGGCACTCGAGGAAGTGATTCAGCAAATCTATCGTAACAACAACTAGTTTTAGTTCTGTCTTTTGTATAACCACTAAGCTATGGGTTTGTCACGGCTAGTGAACTCTTATATCCTCGTACTCTTTGAAATAAACATCGTGTTTGCGAATAATAACAGTATTGATTTCAATAGACATGCCATTTATAGTAACATCTGTACATATATAATTTTCGTGCATGTCATAACTGTCATTTCATTGTCCCTCTTATAGAAAATGGCACTCGGACGAAGCCTAAATGTCAACCGGAACCCTCCAGTCAACCGTTCAACCAATCAAAACAATGTGGATATCAACAGTGGCATTGACACTCAGATGCTTAACCAGCTTATTGCCATAAGAGTTGCTGAAGCACTCGCAGCTGCTGCTGTGACTCATGCTGCAAGCACTCAAGAAGAGAACAACCTAGGATCCAACACTTCCCAGAACAAAACATGCAACTACAAGGAATTCCGTGCAGTTATGCATGAAAACTTTCATGGTACTGAAGGTGCTGTAGGCTTAACCTGATGGTTTGAGAAACTAGAGTCTCAATTTGGGATTAGCAATGTTACGAAAGGTAACAGAGTTAAGTTTGCTTCTAGCACACTGCTAGATGGTGCTTTAACTTGGTGGAACGTGTATGTTCGTTCCATTACTCTCGATACCACTTATGCCACACCTTGGGGCGATTTCAAGATTAGGTTTATTTGGAAGTACTACCCTAGGAATGAAATCAAGCAAATGGAAAATGAGTTATGGAACTTAAAAGTGAAGGGTATAAACCTTACTGCCTACAATCAATGTTTCCAAGAACTCATCCTCTTATGCCCTGAGATGGTACCCAACGTCGACCGGTTGTTAGAACATTACATCGAAGGTCTACCTTTGAGCATCAATGGGAACGTAACATCATCCAAACCAGTAGACTTGCATGAAGCAATTGACAAGGCTCAAGGTTTGATGTACCAAGTGGTTCAAGAGTTAGGAGAAAACTCGGGTGACAAGCAAAAATAGAACGGAAACCACTACAACTACAACCCCAACAACACCAACAACACTAGCAACCTCAACTCGAACAAACACCCAGAGACAACAAGGGTGTTTACAGCCGGACAAGGTTCTTATGCTGGCAAGTTAGCTCACTGCAGAAAGTGTGGACGACACCACACTGACGCATGCTCTCCTAGGGATGGCAAAAAAACCCGAACCCGATGGGGTAACCCAAAACCCAAAATAATTGGGGCGGGGCGGGGCATGCTTATCGGGTTACGGGGCGGGTTTGGGGCTTAAACGGGGATTTTTAATCGGGTTTGGGGCGAAAGTAGGGAATAACATCCTCGCCCCGCCCCGCCCGATTAATATATACACATATTAAAATATATGTATATTTATATAATATTTTGTTACTATTTACGTAATAAATAAGTACTTCTCTAATATTGTTAATATTTTTATCTTTGTAATATTGCAAAATTGTTATTATAGAAACTTGTTTAATATCATATTTTTAAGATTTAACTTCTTTATAGTGTAATTTATCATTATACATGTATGATATTATCGTGAAACTTAATAAACTTTGTTTGTAATTGATTATTAATAATTTTTAATTCTTCAAGTTATTGCTAACGTATAGAATACCTCCTACAACCTCTAGATACTATTATAATGTGGAGCTAGCCGACGGAAAGTCACTACACGATACTTTTTTAAGAGGGTGTACTCTAACTTGCAAAATCACCTGTTCGGATTCACTTTACTTCCCTATAGAACTTCGAAGTTTTGACGTCTGTCGTCGGAATGGATTGGATGGCCTAACATCGCGCAAAAGTTGTGTGTTATGAGAAGTACATTCGTGTTCCATACAGAAATGATATGCTAATCATACAAGGCAAAAGGAGCCGAATTAAAAGCGAATCGAGATTAGAAGTCATCTCGAGCATCAGGACGCAGAAATACATCGACCAAGGATGTCAAGTGTTCTTGATCCAAATGATGAAGGAAGAGAAAACCGAAATCCCAGAGAAGCGAATCGAAGATGTGCCTGTTGTTAGAGTCTTTCCGGAAGTATTTCCTGAAGATTTGCGGTTTAGCCATGACTGCCAAGTTGATTTTTTAGTATCGAGTAATACCACAGAGTTGCACCTGTTGCACGTGCACCATATCGTCTTGCCTGCAGAGATGCAAGAGTAGCCCGAACAACTAAATAACTTTTTGACAAGGTTTTAGAAGCACCAAGTTTCTATCCATGGGGGAGCACAATATCGTTGTCAAAGAAGGATGGATCCTATTCGAATGTGTATTGTTACCGTGAGTTGACAAAACTTACAGTTAAATTAGTTATCCCTTACATGGATTGTTGAATTATATCATCAGGTTGCAAGGATCCAGCATCTACTCAAAAATTGACTTAAGGTCAGGTTATCATCAGTTAAGGGTTAGAGAAGAAGATATTCCTAAGACTGCTTTCAGAACACGATACGGAAATAGAGTTCCGAGTTTATCGCTTTTGGTTTGACCAACGCACCTGGGTGTTCAGGATGAATGAACCGTGTGTGCAAGCCATTACTTGGATAAGTTTGTGATTGTGTCCATCTTTTTTTTTTTTAGACAACCTTCTCTGTACTCCCAATCGAGAAAGAAACACGAGGAACATCTGAAAAACTATTTTGGAGTTGATGAAGGGAGGAAGAACTGCTATGGTAAGTTTTTCTTAGTGTGAATTTTGGATCAATACGGTAAATTCCTCTTTGGTCATGTGATTGATAAGCAGTGGTATAACACGTGGAACATAGCTAAGTTTGGACTGTTAAGAATTGGGCATCTCCAACCACACCTTCAGAGATTCGCCAGTTCTTGGGTCTTGCAGGCTACTATAGGAGGTTCATCGAAGGATTTTCTAAAATAGCTAAACCTATGATGGAGCTAACGCAGAAGGATAGAAAGTTTGATTGGGGTGAAGAGCAAGAGATGGCTTTTTAACTGCTAAAACAGAAACTATGTGCTGCACCTATTTTAGCACTACCAGAAGGCAGTGATGATTTTGTGGTGTACTGTGATGCATCCATAAAAGGATTAGGTGCGGTACTAATGCAGAGAATGAAGGTTATTGCATACGCTTCTAGGCATGAACGATCACGAGAAGAACTATCACCAACTCATGATCTGGAGTTAGGAGCCGGTAGTGTTCGCCCTGAGATATGGAGACACTCTTGTATGGCACAAAATTGTGTAGTATTTCACCGATCATAGAGCTACATGCACATCTTAGACCAAAAACACCTCAATATGAGTCAACGCAGATGATAGAACTCCTATTTGATTACGGATTGCGAAATTCGTTATCACCCAGGCAAGGCAAATGTCGTAGCAGATGCCTTGAGTCGAAAGGAAAGAATCAAACCGTTACGAGTAAGAGCCTTGGTTATGACCATTGGCTTGGACCTTCGTCCAAATCCTTGTGGTCAGAGGTGAGCAGTGCATGATTGAAAAAACATTGAAGCAGAAGGATATTGAAGCATGCTAAAGAAGTTAGAAGCCCGCGCTGATGGAATATTATGCTTGGATAATAGGAGTTGGTTACCATGTTACGGTGACCTGAGATCTTTGATTATGCACGAATCGCATAAGTCAAAGTATTCTATTCATCCAAGAGCTAACAAAATGTACCATGACTTGAAGATGTTATATTGGTGGCCAAACATGAAGGCTGACATCGCCACATATGTCAGCAATGCCGAAACTTATGCTAAGGTTAAGGAGAACATCAGAGGCCCTCTGGTTTATTGGTCCAACCCGATATACCAGAATGGAAGTGGGAGAAGATAACAATGGATTTCATCACCAAACTACCCAAAATGGCAGCAGGATACGATTCGATTTGGGTCATTGTTGATCGTCTTACTAAGTCTACGCACTTTTTGCCAATGAAGGAGAAGGATTCAACAAAAAATGTGACGAGACTGTACATGAGGGAGATAGTAGAAAGACATGGCATACCGGTGTCAATCATCTCCGATCGTGATAGCCATTTCACTTTGAGAGTGTGGCAATCCTTGCATAAAGCATTAGGTACGCAGTTGAACCTGAGTACTGCCTATCACCCTCAGACCGATGGTCAGAGTGAGAGAACCATTCAAACATTAGAGGACATGCTAAGAGCTTGCGTGATTGACTTCGGAAATGGTTGGGATAGACATCTACCTTTAGTAGAATTCTCGTACAATAATAGTTTTCACACGAGCATTAAGCTGCACCGTTCGAAGCACGCTTAAGGTAGGAAGTGTGATCGCCTGTTTGGTTGGCTGAAATTGGAGATGCACAACTTAAACGGACCAGTGATTATTCACGAGGGGGGGAAAACTACGGAAAGATTTTCAGATTAAGGGATTCGCATGCAAGCGGCACATAATCGACAAAGAGCTATGCTGACCACGATGGCATATGCATGAGTTTGAATTTAGAGCCTAAGGTTATGCTCAAGGTCGCACCCTAGAAGGGGTGATGCCGATTTTGGGAAGCGTGGAAGTTGAACCTCGTTATATTGGACCCTTTTGCAATATTTAGAAAGGATTGGGTCCTGTACTTAACGTTGGAATTACCTCAATAACTTAGTCGAGTACACAATGTATTCCACGTCTTCAATTTAAAAAAATGTTTGTCCTATGACACACTCGTCATTACTTTGGAAGAAATCCAGCTCGACGACAAACTCAATTTCGTTGAAGAACCCGTAGAGATTATGGACCGCGAGGTCAAGCAACTCAAGCGAAGCCGTATACCCATCGTTAAAGTCTGTTGGAAACCACACTAGGAATGGTCCAGAGTACACTTGGGAACGCGAAGACCAGTTTAGGGAAAAATACCCTCACCTATTCACAAATCCGCGATCTACCACAACGTCTTGATTTCGGGACGAAATCGCATAACATGGGGCGGATGTAGCACCTCGGAAAAATAAAGAACTTTTTGTTCCTTTATGCAGAGTATGTATCGCAAGTCATTTCAAATGTACCGTTACTTTTCCAATAAGAGTTATATGCAAGCCGGCATACCACATTTTGCGCTAGTTAAGAGTTATAATAACGCATAAATCGTCATTTTGTTTACGGATCAAAAAGGGGTACTTTTGGAGGCGTAACAATAAAAACATCATATTATATTTTTACCAAGCGCCAAAGCAAGTCGGACACTCGTCTATTTGATTTTATGAACCCGTTCATACTTAATAAATAAAATATTATATGAGCCAATATTTAGACTTTACTAAACCTAACAATATAACTTGACGTTTCATTCCTCAAAACTCAAAAAATGCATAATACTTCTAGGTAAATCAGTTGAAGGAATTCAAATCAAATGAGCCTAACACCATATTTCATTTACTTACCATCTTAAGGTCCCTTATACCTTTGGAAATTATTCAAATAATACTCTTGTTACAATTTCATTTTCATTTACTTCATTAAATAGTATGTATTCATTTAAAGTCAATTTTATTAAAAAGGGTAATCATAACCAATAGTATCATACACCAATAGTAGGTATAAATAGTGTCATTCACATGCATGGTCTCAGAGAACTAGTATCACCTTGCGTATAAATAAGGCACCATGCACGAGGTATTCTATCACAACTAAAATTTGAAAACAAAGATTACACAAATCGGTAAGAGTTAGGTTTTTGTTTTTATTGCATTCGTGACTTAGAGACGTCGAGTTGGAAAGGGTGGATAGCCAAGGGAGGCTCGACCCATTTCCGGTCACGGTTCTCCTCTTCGTAACTTGGAAAGCTCGCATTGGGTAAGTCACCTGCGGTTACTATATCATTTTTCGTGTAGTATAAACACTAACTAACCAAAACACGTTTAGTCTCGGCTAAAGCCTCAACCTTGGTTGACTAACACGCGATGTAAAACCCATGTGTGACTAGTACATGCGTGCGCATGCAGAGGGTTAGTCGTGACATTGCATAACATACCAACGTATAATGAACTTGTAAACGATGTATGCGTTAAAAAAAACCAAATAGCAAATCCTCGGGGTTGCACACATAAAATGACGATCTAACATGCATAAACGGATAGACGACCCAAGAAGGATTACGTTAACCTGAAACACGCATAAAAAATCACACTTCGGCTCACTAGGGTCAAGCAAACGCCAGGTTTACGCGTGAAATATTGTAGAACTTCTGATAGGTAACCTCGACCTATGACATGGGTGTGACCATGTAACCCAAGTTGAACCGCAGTGAGCCATTTGCTCACCATTGGTGCGGACATTAGTCCCTAGTTAAGAAACGAGCCATCGTGCTCGTAGGTTCGTACCATACCTCGTAACCTTTGACTTCGAATAAACACATGAGACGTACCAATAAGTCGTGAGAGCGGTTACCACTTATTCATGTTTGTTGCGTTGCAAGGAGACGTAGCCATAACAGCCCACGGTTACGTCTGGTTTTTAGCGCAATAATTTGCCTTGTAACTCGAGACTAAGCTTCCTTGTTGCTAGCCATGTAGGTCATGAGCATGCAAATAAGTAGTAATCCATTACATATATATTACGAGTTTCGCTGTGGAAGAAAAGAAACGAAAACAGTGAGTATACAAACTCACTGTCGTTGTGTCTGTTGGGCAGCAAAAGGGAAAAAGGAAAAGAAATAAAACGTGTACTCTATATACATACATATAATAATCCATGTTGTGAAAAGGGAAAACCTAGATTTAATTGTTAAGGTGCGTGGGTGAGATCGGGAAGGACACACACTAACAACACTACACACCCCAACAACAAACAGTGGCTGTCAAACCACTGTTGTGTTGTTGGTGGTGCAGCAAAAAGGAAAGAAAAAAGGAGATGTGCTTTATATAACATCATGTGATAGGAAGGAGGACACACAAAACAAGTTGGTATGATGCCCACTGTTGGGTACGCAGGGTAAGCAGAAAAACAGTAAAGAAAAAAGAGTGCAGGCACATGTTTGATTAGTATGTTAATAGAACATGGGATACCTTATACAACTTACATATTATTTTACCATATGAAAATTTGAAGTAATAAGTGGTGAAGAATACGAGAAGCATGCATGTTATTCGAGTCCTCGAGTAGTTTCAGTTAGCCAAATCGGAATGGGTTGGGCAAATTATCTAACGAGCAAAAATCACTATTTCGATAAGTAAGAAATTTAAATAATGTCTTTCGATGATTTAAAAGTAGTGACAACGAAACCGAGTTTTAAAAGAATAAATAAATTTAACACGACTTATAAAAACATATTTACCGCTAAAAATATTTTTAAAAGTCTATTCGGGTTTAAATATAGAAAGTTATGAGTAAAAGAATATAAAATATATATTATATATAAAGTCAAGGGATTAAAAATATATTTTTCGATAAGAAATTTAAACGAGTTGAGCGAGCCGTAATGTATAAACCTGATAATTACACAAATAAATTAATAACTTCTATGTAAATAAATAAACGCGATAAATATAAACCTAGTAACTTACAAATAATGTTTCATTTCTTAGATATAAATCACACAAACTTGTAAATATAAGTGCGACACATAATAATATTAACAGATCATGTATAGATACTTGTAATTGTAAAGTCGACACTAGAGCCAACGGGTTAATCAACACCTTGAAAACGTAAAACGTTAACTCATGAACGACAATGCCTTTTGACACATTTGCATAGGCCAATTTATACATTAAGTATTGTTAGAATGTAAACTCAGACTCTGTCATAATTATTTAGGTGTTTGACTGAGTTACTTTTGACGTGCATTGAACCACTATCAGTTACGGACGATTAACCGACAAGGTGAGTTTTCATAGCCCCTACTCTACTGTTTTAAATCATCTTTTGGGGTGAGAACATTGCTTATTTTAAACGTGTGAATACAAGTACAATTACTCATTACTGATTGGTCTAAGTCCCGATTTAACCCAAGTTGCTATTTGCCCGATTTATCATGAACCGTCAATCTTTGTGAGCGCGAATGTTATGGATAGATCTATCGGGATTGACAATCCCTGTTTGTCTTGGACTGACATTAGTCAAGCAAACACAGTTTCATTTGAGTCAGATTACGGGTGTCCCGGGTTAGACACCTGCAAGGGCATTCATTTATTGTTGGTATATGTTAACGCTTCGGTGTCATGAGCTTAGACAATAGTAATGCAATTTATATGACTTTGTATCTGTTATATTGTCATATGCGGGTGAAATCTTGTGATTCATAAACACTACATTTTCTGCTTAAACAAACCTATGAACTCACCAACTTTATGTTGACACTTTAGCAATGTTTTCTCAGGTATTAAGAACGAAGATGCTATATGAAGTCTCATGCATTGCAGTTATTTTCCCATTATCTGAAGATCACTTGTCCTATTTAAAACAATGTTGTATTGTCTATTTTATGCTTCCGCTGAATGTTAAACAATTTATTACTTTCTAATTCAAGTGATCTTTTTTTCTTAAAACGTCTCATATAGAGGTCGTTCTATATTGCTTAGAAGTATGATAATCATGAAGTCACGCCCCCTCGGTTGCCATTATACTCTGATATTTTGGGGGTGTGACAGATTGGTATCAGAGCCCTGAGCTATAGAGAACTAGGTTGCATTTGGTAGCGCTAGACTATAACTCCTTATCTGCTTAACATGCTTATTATGCTTCTATTGTCTGTCATTGCTGGTTTCTTAATATGGGTTACATAGGAATCAACAATCAAAGGAGTGCATATATTAAAATGGGGTACATGTGACATAGACATATATGAGATACATATACTTAATATGGGTTACATGTGCATTAAACAGGCTTAACTACGCGTATTTTGAAATATACCTATATCCTTATTTCATATTTTCTTGTCTCAGCGACATGTCGAACTCGGATGAATTGAGACACACCGATAACTCTAACATGGTTACTCCAGACTCCCTGACACACTCCCTCAGGTGTATCACAGGAGACGTCCTACTCTAGGATTACTTATTTTGCCGTCTGTATCACCATTTCCCCCAACTATCAGACGTACCGCTCGTATATCTATTCCACCTATTGAGCCAAATCTTGCTGAACGTGCCAGAATTTCTGCTATTAACCTTGATGATTATCAACTTGATCCTCTTACTCCACCACCCTCACCTTCATCCCCATTTACGATGGCTGCTTACCAGCGGATGATTGCTGAAACAGACCCCACCCAAAGAGAGGAAGCTCTAACAAAAACTGGTCAGAATTCGGTGCCTGAGACAGCCTTGACCGTATGCACAACGCGCCTTAGAGGACAGTTGCATACGATTCTTGAGGACATAGACCGTTACCCAAATGCATGTTGGGAGGAGTTAGAAGCATTCATGACACTGTGGGATGTGAAGCCTAGAGTTGAGGAATTTAGTTTGGAGACACACCTTCGTGACGAATTGATTACTCACCTTAGCAAATCATGTGAAGGATGAGGAGGATTGTGTAGTAATGCTCAGGAGAAGCACGACATGAAGAGGAAGGAGGGAACACGAGAAGTGATTCAGCGAATCTACCGTACCAACTAACTAGTTTTATTCTCTGTCTTTTGTTATAAACCACTAAGCTATGGGTTTGGTCACGGCTAGTGAAACTTTGTATGTCACTCGTACTCTTTGAAATAAACATTGTGTTTGCGAATAATAATAGTATTGATTTCAAGAGACATGCCATTTGTAGTAACATCTGTACACATATAATTTTTGTGCATGTCATAACTGTCATTTCATTGTCCCTCTTATAGAAAATGGCACCGGAAGACGCCCAATTGTCAACCCAGAAACACTCAAGTCACGTACGACCAAACCGAGAACAATGTGGATATAAAAGTGGCATTGACATCAAGATGCACACACCAGCTCTTTGCCACAAGAGTTGCTGAAGCCACTCGCATGCTGCCGCTGGACTCATGATGCATGAACTCAAGAACGAGAACAACCTAGGTCCAACTTCTTCTCATAACAAAACAGCAACTACACAGGAATTCTGTTCAGTTTGCATAAAACTTTCGTGGTACATGAAACGGTGCTGTAGTCTTAACCCGATGGTTTGAGAAATTAGAGTCTCAATTTGGGATTAGCAACGTTGCAGAAGGTGACCGAGTCAAATTTGCTTCTAGCACACTGCTAGATGGTGCTTTAACTTGGTGGAACGTGTATGTTCATTCCGTTACCCTCGATACCGCTCATGCCCACACTTGAGTGATTTCAAGGCTATGTCCATTCGAAAGTAACTGCCTAGGAATGAAATCAAGAGCAAAATGAATGAGTTGTGAGATTGTAAAAGTTGAAGGGTAACTACCTACTGCCAATAATCAACGTTTCTAAGAACTCATCCTCTTATGCCCTGAAATGGTACCAACACCGACGGTTGTTTAGAACGTTACATCGAAGGTCTACATTTGAGCATCAAGGGTAATGTTACATATCCAAACAGTAGAACTTGTCTGAAGCATTGACATGGCTCAAGGTTTAGATGTACATGTGGTCAAGAGTTGGGAGAAATTCGGGTGACAAGCGAAAATGGAACAGAAAACCATACAACCACAACCTCAGCAACACTATATTTCTACACAAGCAACCTCAATCCAAACAAACGCCCCAGAGACAGCAAGGGGTTTCAGGCACGGACAAGGTTCTTATGCTGGCAAGTTACCTCACTGCGTAAAGTATGGACGACACCACATTGACGCATGCCCTCCTACTTGTTACAACTATGGAAAGGCAGGACATAAGGCCAAAGACTGTCGAGCTCCACCTCGTCCCGTAACCCAAAGAGGACCAGGAAGCCAAGGAGGACAGGGAAGTGATGTCACTTGTTTCGGATGTGGCAAAAAAGGACATTACAAGAACAAGTGTACGAACAATAGGAATCAAGGTAGTGGAAATCAAATTTGATGCAACCCGCAAAACCCTCAGAACAATCAAAGACAGAATCAAAGGAACCCTAAGGGGAATAACCAAGCATCAACCAGCACTCAAGGAGGACGCAGAGCACCTGGCAGGGTATACAGCCTATGTGCTGATAGTAGCAGTGAATATAAACAAACGTGGTGAATGGTACGTTCTCTGATCAATAATGTTATTTGCTTCAATACTATTTTGAACAATGGTGCGGATAGAGTTTGTGTCTTATGGCTTTCAGTAAATATATAGACATCCCTCCTACAACCCTAGATACTAATTATAGTGTGGAGCTAGCCGAGGGAAAGTCACTAACCACAAATACTATTTTAAGAGGGTGTACTCTTAACTTACAAAATCACTTGTTCGAAATCGACTTACTCCCTATAGAACTAGGAAGTTTTGACGGTCTCGTCGGATAGGATTGCGTGGCCGAACATGCAGAGTGTGTGTTATGGATATACATTCGTGTTCCGTACAGAAATGATATGCTGATCATACAAGGTGAAAGGAGCGGAATTAAAAGCGAATCGAGATTAGAAGTCATCTCGAGCATCAGGACACAGAAGTACATCGACCAAGGATGTCAAGTGTTCTTGATTCAAATGATGAAGGAAGAGAAAGCCGAAACCTCAGAGAGGCGAATTGAAGATGTGCCTGTTGTTAGAGGATTTTTTGGAAGTATTCCTGAAATTTACAGATTACCCTCGACACGCAAGTAGAGTTTTTTCTGATCGAGTTAATACATGGAGCTGCACCCGTTGCACGCGCACCATATCGTCTTGCACCTCAAAGAATGAAAAGAGCTAGCCAATACAAATAAAAAGAACTTTCTGACAAAGGTTTTATAAGACCGAGTTCCTCTCCGTGGGGAGCACCAATCTTGTTTGTCAAAAAGAAAGATGGATCTTTTCGAATGTGTATCGATTACCGTGGGTTGAATAAACTTACAGTGAAAAATCGTTATCCCTTACCAAGGATCGATGACTTATTCGATCAGTTGCAAGGATCCAGCATCTACTCAAAAATTGACTTAAGGTCAGGTTATCATCAGTTAAGGGTCAGAGAAGAAGATATTCCCAAGACTGCTTTCAGAACACGATACGGACACTATGAGTTCCGAGTTATGCCTTTTGGTTTGACCAACGCACCTGCGGTGTTCATGGATCTCATGAACCGTGTGTGCAAGCCATACTTGGATAAGTTTGTGATTGTGTTCATCGACGACATTCTCATATACTCCCGCAATGAGAAAGAACACGAAGAACACCTGAAAACTATTATGGAGTCGTTAAAGAAAGAAGAACTGTATGCCAAATTTTCCAAATGTGAATTTTGGATCAATACAGTAAAAAATTCATTGGTTCATGTATTTGATAGAGTGGTATTCACGTGACCCAGCGAAGGATTGAGCTGTTAAGAATTGGCATCTCAACTTACTCCTTCGGAGATTCGCTAGTTCTTAGGTCTTGCAGGATACTATAGGAGATTCATCGAAGGATTCTCCAAAATAGCTAAGCCTGTGATGAGCTACACAGAAGAACCAGAAATTCGATTGGGGTGAGGAACAGGAAGAAGCTTTTCAACTATTGAAACAGAAACTGTGTGTTGCACCTATCTTAGCACTACCGGAAGGCAGTGAAGATTTTGTGGTGTACTGTGATGCATCCATAAAAGGGTTAGGTGCGGTACTGATGCAGAGAATAAAGGTTATTGCATACGCTTCTAGACAACTGAAAATTCATGAGAAGAACTACACCACTCATGATCTAGAGTTAGGAGCAGTAGTGTTCGCTGTGATTTGGAGTACATCTATCTATATGGCACGAAGTGTGTAGTGTTCACCGATCACAAGAGTCTACAACATATCCTAGACCAAAAATATCTTAACATGAGGCAACGCCGATGGATAGAACTCCTAAGTGATTACGATTGCGAAATTCATTATCACCCGGGGAAGGCAAATGTCGAAGCGGATGCTTTGAGTCGAAAGGAAAGGATCGAACCATTACGAGTAAGAGCCTTGGTTATGACCATTGGCTTGGACCTTCTGTCACGAATCCTTGAGACTCAGAGAGAAGCAGTCAAGATCGAAAACATTAAAGCAGAAGATATCAGTGGCATGCTAAAGAAGTTAGAAGCTTGCGCTGATGGAACATTATGCTTGGATAATAGAAGTTGGTTACCATGTTACGGTGACACGAGATCTTTGATTATGCACGAATCGCATAAGTCAAAGTATTTTATTCATCCAGGAGCTGACAAAATGTACCATGACTTGAAGATGTTATATTGGTGGCCAAACATGAAGGCTGACATCGCCACATATGTCAGCAAATGCCTGACTTGTGCCAAGTCAAAGCATGAACAATCAGAGGGCCCTCTGGTTTTATTGTCCACCCGACTTATAGAGTGGAAGTGGGATAATATAACAATGGATTTCATCACCAAGCTACCCAAAACAGCAGCAGGATACGATTCGATTTGGGTAATTATTGATCGTCTTACTAAGTCTGCATACTTTTTGCCAATGAAGGAGACGGATTCAACAGAAAAATTGATGAGGCTGTACATGAAGGAGATAGTAGCAAGACATGGAATACCGGTGTTAATCATCTCCGATCGTGATAGTCATTTCACCTCGAGAGTTTGGTAATCCTTGCATAAGGCATTAGGTACGCAGTTGAACCTGAGTACTGCCTATCACCCTCAGACCGATGGTCAGAGTGAGAGAACCATTCAAACATTAGAGGACATGCTAAGAGCTTGCGTGATTGACTTTGGGAATGGTTGGGATAGACACCTGCCCTTGGTAGAATTCTCGTACAATAACAGTTATCACACGAGTATCAAAGTTGCACCGTTCGAAGCACTTTACGGTAGGAAGTGTCGTTCGCCCGTTTGTTGGGATGAAGTTGGAGAAGCACAACTTACCGGACCGGAGATCATTCACGAGACTACAGAGAATATTTTCAAGATTAGAGATCGCATGCAAGCTGCACGTGATCGATAAAAGAGCTATGCTGACAAGAGGCGTAAGCCCCTTGAGTTCGAAGTTGGAGATAAGGTTATGCTCAAGGTTGCAACCTGGAAGGGTGTGATGCGATTCGGAAAACGTGGAAAGTTGAACCCTCGTTATATTGGACCCTTCAGAATCATAGAAAGGATTGGTCCAGTAGCTTACCGTTTGGAATTACCTCAAGAACTTAGTCGAGTACACAACGTGTTTCACATTTGCAACCTAAAGAAATGTTTATCCGATGACACACTCGCCGTTATTCACCTGGAGGAAATCACTCGGACGACAACTTAATTTCATTGAAGAACCCATAGAAATTATGGACCGCGAGGTCAAACAACTCAAGCGAAGCCGTATACCTATCATTAAAGTTCGTTGGAATGCACGTAGAGGCCCGGAGTACACTTGGGAACGCGAAGACCAATTTAGGGAGAAATACCCTCACCTATTCACAAACCCACGATCTACCACGACGTCTTGATTTCGGGACGAAATCGCATAACATGGGGCGGATGTGACACCACGGAAAAATGTAGAACTTTTGTTCCGTTATGCAAAGTATGTATCGCAAGCTAGTTTAACAGTATCGTTATTTTTCCAATAAAAGCTACCTTTAAGCGATATACAATATTTTGCGCTAGTCAAGAGTTATGATAACGCGCATAAATCATCATATTATTTCGGATCAAAAAGGGTACTTTAAAGATCGTGTAACAATAAAAAAATCATATTTTATTTTTTTACGCTACGCGAAACAAAGTCGCACGACCATATTATTTTGTGAACCCATTCATACTACAATAAATACAATATAAATGGGCCTAATATATATATTTTATATATTTATATTATATATATATATATATATATATATATATATATATATATATATATTTATATTTATATTTATATTTATATATTACTAAATACGACTTGACGTTCGTGATTCAAAATAATGAACTAACACCATCATTCACTTTTACATGCAATGCCCTACAACTATTTTATCCACCTAATATGTCTTGTCCCAGTATCATTTCAATTGCAATTCACAAATAGTAGCAATTCATCAACAATATTATAAAAAGAATGATCATACAAAATATATCATAACAATAGTACTCATCACATCAAACCTCAGTAATACCATTCTCACAATACGTGTATAATCAGAACCATTACAGGAACGAATTTCACTTACTACAATATCTGAAAAATCACTAAGTAAAAGATCAAGCTTTCGTTGAGTGCAAGAACTAAGCAAGCGTCAGTCCTAGAAGGGTAGCAGCCAAGATTTCACCTTACCACCATCATTTCTTCCTCGCCATCTTTCATCAAGCTTAGGACCTCGGTAAGCCATTCTCATAACATAACCTTTATATGCCATTCACTCGTAGTTTATCAAGCCTCAACCTCGCAAAGTATTCACACGACTTATAAGCGTGCCTGATAAGTACATACACGTATGAACACTTTAGTCGTGACATGCGTAAAATAACAATAGACATACAAGTGATTTATGTAGACAACGAAGCATGCGCGACACAAATAATGTGCGTGAGTAACTAAGGTAAACGGCATGTCATATACAAACCACTAATAACAGACCAAAAGAAACTATAACAACCTTCGAACCTGTACGAAAACATTGCTTCAAAACGAAATGCATAAAATATCAGGGTTTTGAATAGGAGACCTCGCTGCCACCATGTTTCGTGCCCCAATACTGTCCTTGTAGTGTCGTACCAGACCACTGCCATGTTATATGCACCAGCTACTGTCTATGGTTTCATAACCCTTTAGCAAGCACAGCTTGTTGGAGCACGTCGATCCACAGCGAGCCTTTGGCTCACTGTGGGCACGACACAGCCATAAGGGCCTGAGTAAATTGAGCTTGTGATTCGTACCGCGAACCAGTAACACTTGATCATACAATCACCCTTGTTGAAACCCACGAGTCCGCAACAGCTGCTGCTACTTTTTTTGCAGCCAAATGAGCTGCGAAACAACACCTCCACACCCTAGTTTGAATCTGTCCTACCCCGAACTGATAAACCTGTGAAGCTGAACACGGAATATCATGAATGTAAAATGATCAAGGCGCGTCTGGGTGCATAGAAGGACGCCACAACAGTGGCCAATAACCCCCTGTTGGTACTGCGAAGAAAAGCAGGAAAACAAATGAAGACGGCTAGAATTATATGGGTTTCATGGAAAATAGCTTTACATGCATGCGTTTGCAAGAATACCAGACGAAAATATGCAAATAGAAAAGAAACTGATATATATATATATATATATATATACATATATATATATATATATATATATATATACATATACATGTGGGTGCTGCGAGTAGTAATGAAAACGAAAACAGTGAGCTTACAAACTCACTGTTGTGGCAGAAGAAGTGAAAGAAATAGGGCAGGTCATGAAGTGTTTTTCATGCACAGAACACAAAGAATACGAGAAGCATGCATGTTATTTGAGTCCTCGAGTAGTTTCAGTTAGCCAAATCGGAATGGGTTGGGCAAATTATATAACGAGCAAAAATCACTATAAGTAAGAAATTTAAATAATGTCTTTCGGTGATTTAAAAGTAGTGACAGCGAAACCGAGTTTTAAAAGAATAAATAAATTTAACACGGTTTATAAAAACGTATTTAACGCTAAAAATATTTTAAAATCTATTCGGGTTTAAATATGGAAAGTTACGAGAATAAAAGAATATAAAATATATATTAAATATATTATTATTTGGAAAGTCAAGGGATTAAAAATATATTTTTCGATAAGAGACTTAAGCGAGTTGAGCGAACCGTGACATATAAATTCGATAAATACACAAATTAATCAACGCCAAAGATATAAATAAATAAACGCAACGAGAAAATATATGTACTTAGTAACTTACAAATAATGTTTATATTTTCTTAGACAAATCACGTGAACTTTTGAAGATAAATCGCGACGCGTGATAGTATAGATTCTTGTATAGAAACTTATAAATGTAAAGCCGTCCCTAGAACCAACGGTTTAATCGACACTTTGAAAACGTAAAACGTTAACTCATAAACGACCATGCCTTCTTACCACCTGCATAATTCATTGCATACATTAAGCTTTAGAATGTAAACTCAGACTCTGTCATAATTATTTAGGTGTTTGACTGAGTTACTTTTGACGTGCATTGAACCACTATCAGTTACGGACGATTAACCGACAAGGTGAGTTTTCATAGCCCCTACTCTACTGTTTTAAATCATCTTTTGGGGTGAGAACATTGCTTATTTTAAACGTGTGAATACAAGTACAATTACTCATTACTGATTGGTCTAAGTCCCGATTTAACCCAAGATGCTATTTGCCCGATTTATCATGAACCGTCAATCTTTGTGAGCGCGAATGTTATGGATAGATCTATCAGGATTGACAATCCATGTTTGTCTTGGACTGACATTAGTCAAGCAAACACAGTTTCATTTGAGTCAGATTACGGGTGTTCTGGGTTAGACACCTGCAAGGGCATTCATTTATTGTTGGTATTTGTTAACGCTTCAGTGTCATGAGCTTAGACAATATGCAATTTATATGACTTTATATCTGTTATATTGTCATATGTGGATGAAATCTTATGATTCACAAACACTACATTTTTCTGCTTAAACAAACCTATGAACTCGCCAACTTTATGTTGACATTTTAGCAATGTTTTCTCAGGTATTAAGAACGAAGATGCTATATGAAGTCTCATGCATTGCAGTCATTTTCTTGTCATCTGAAGATCACTTGTACTATTTAAAACAATGTCGTATTGTCTATTTTATGCTTCCGCTGAATGTTTAAACAATTTATTATTTCCTAATTCAAGTGATCCGTTTTCTTAAAACGTCTCATATAGAGGTCGTTCTGTATTGCTTAGAAGTATGATAATCATAAAGTCACACGCCCTTGGCTACCATTATACTCTGATATTTTGGGGGTGTAACATCTTCTAAAGGTAGATCCGAACTTACTTACAAAGGATATTATGGGGTTTAAAACGTATGATGATTACAAAGATGACTGGATCTATGAATGGAATAAGGATGTACCATGGGTTGATGAGAAACCATGGACTGACACTAGAGTCTGGATAGAACTAAAGCCATTCATACATACTTGCAAGCCTTTCAATTATAAAACTGAGTGTTTGGAATGGCCAACATGTAGTTGGATGAATGATGGATACTGTAATGGAGGAAACTTACCTGGAACATTTATTATTGAAAATCATCTCCATTATCAAGATTACGAGTGGTATGAAGCTTTGGAAAATAGTGAGCTTAAAGATGAAGCTTTAAGAAACAAGGCTATCATGGAAGGATTTATCAAAGATGATGATGATGAGTCAAGTTATGAACAAATGAGATGATGGGACATATATACAAACTATGATGATACTTATAAAACAAATCATGATGATAATGAAAGAGAAGAATTATGTACAGTTCATGAGCCACCGGTATGCACGATATGAAGATTTGAGATGATCAAGTATTCATTTGGACTAGGCGAAGAATATGTTGCTATTAAAGAAGATGAATACGACGATCTAGCAAGAACAAGCATTAATGCATGTCGTATGTATCAAGAAATCTTTCGTATGATGGACGAAGGATGGATGGTGACTAGAGCTGAGTAAAAGGAAGCTAAAGAAAAGTATAACTTAAAGACTTCGCTGTAAACAAAAGTGCTTCCCGGGAGACAACCCAGAATGTTATTTAATTTTGTTATCGAGTCTATCTTCCTAGACTTCAATACGGCGTATCCGTTCCACCCCATACGGCGTATTGATTGTCTGGACGTTATCAGTTTTTACTTTTTATGCACTTTAAAAACATTATTGTCAGTTCTGCGAATACGTCGTATTTAATTATTTGATACGCCGTATCCACAGACTGACCCGTATTTAGTTTGGTTTAGTTTAGTTTAAATTAACCGTAGGTACCAAGATAGGAATGCACTTGTTTTTCCTATATTTTACGCAGGACCTCGTAAAGGAAATATCGACGAATATTGGTGGAGAATTTACAAATCTGGAGATCTTAAAGTGTTGGAGTCTTGAAACTTCATGGCGGTTGTTTAACACAATCTTGCTAATAAACTTAACATGGAGAATCTACCGAGCAAATATTAGGGGAGTTTCTCATTCTAATTCTTTTTAAATTCCCGTATTTAATGTTTTATATATACAACGAGGACGTTGTATAATTCAAGTGGGGGTGGAATTAGAATGTTTACTTGTCCTATTTTTCACACTAAAAAGCTTAAATTATGCTCAAATTTAAAAAAAAATCAAGCATACTTTTGTGAAATTACTTGTTACATAACCCGCACACAATAACCCTTGTTAGATATTGTGAGGATTTAACCTTTCCATTTCCAAATGTTTACCTAAAATCCATAAAATATGAGTGTGTCGGTGATGTTGTAGACTTTAGAACTTGGCTTGGTATATCTATTCGAGACCACAATAATGAGTATTATGGATTTAATTGGAGTAACTTGTTTAAATTGGTAAATCTTAGGATTACAACCAAATCGCCTATACATGTTGTTTATTAACTAACTACACCGGTTAGTTAACCTCCCGTTAAACCCTTCCACTCTCATCTTTAGAGTGATGATCCACTAGAACAACCCGTAGAGCCAATCCTTTAGGAATTTACACCAACTATTTGTTTCGTTACACCCTTACACCTTAACCTACCCTGTTAGATTAAAGTTTAATTTACAGTTGCTAGTTGCTTAAAGTGTAAAGTTTGTATTTCCCGAGTCTTGTGTCATTTTCTATCTTTGGTGCGGTTGGAAATTTGCACATTGCAAATGGGAATGTATATTAGTAGTCAAAGCTCATGTGATTTTACTACCGTCACAATTATTGGTGAAACCGAAGAACGAAGAAATTACCGAAGGAATTATCCGGAATTATTATGATGGTGAAGATGGTGAAACTACACCGAGATTTGAAGTATTGTTTAAAAAAAAGAGAAAGAAAGTTTGAAGATAATCGTTTCGCAAAAAGCATTACCGAAGGAATTATACGAAGGATCGATTATTCGTTGATACGTCTAAAAATCAACGATGTAGAGTATTGTACAAAGTGGAAGATATCGCCACTTGCCTTGTAGAAAAAAAAGAGGAAAAAATATATAAAAATAAGAGAGAGAAGAAAAAGTTTGAAGATAATCGTTTCGACCTTAAAAAAAAAAAAAAAAAAAAAAAAAAAAAAAAAACAAAAAAAAAAAAATAAAAAAAAAAAAAAAAAAAAATACAACCCAAAACTACAAAAAAACAAAAAACCAACCGAAAAACAACCACAAACAACCAAACAAAAAAAAAACCCCAACAAAACAAAAAGCACAAAAAATAAAACAACACAAAAAAAACATAACAAAAAAAAAAACATTACAAAAAAAAAAACAAAAAAAAAACAAAACACAAAAAAAAAAAAAAAAAAACAAAAAAAAAAAATAAAAAAAAAAACACTTTCAAAAAAAACAAAACAACCACAAAAAACACAACAACAACAAAAAAAAACAAAATAAAAAAAAAAAACCCAAAAACAAAAAAATAACAAAAAATAAAACCAAAAAAAATAAAAAAAAACAACAACAAAAAAAAAAAAACAAAAAAAACAAACAAACAAAAAACTCAAACCTACAAAAACCAAAACAAAAAAAAAAAAACCAAAAAAAAAAAAAAAAAAAATAACAAAAAAAAATAAAAAATAAAAAAAAAAAACAAAAAACAAAAAAAAAATAAAAAACTAGTATACAAAAAAAACAAAACAAACAAAGAACACAATAAACAAAATAATAAAAATTTGTCAAAGTCAAAAAAAAAAAAAAAAAAAAAAAAAATAAATTAAAAAAAATCAAAAATACAAAAAAACCCAAACAACAAAAAAAAAAAAATAAACCCTATATACTTTCAGATATAACTAAAAAAATAAAGATCCCCCTTAAAACAAACAAAAATAAATAAAAATATAAAAAAATTAAAAGACCTTACCGATGGAATTATAAGAAGTCCTCCTTTCGTCTGTAAATCGATTATTCAGTTGAATACTGACTAAAAATCACACGATGTAGAGTTTTGTACCAAATGTGGAAGATTTCGACACTTAGACCTTGTTAAAGTATGTAAGTTTTGGGATTGATTGGGTGGTGATCGTTATGGGTACAACAACTTAGGTTGTTGTTTGTGTATATATGACTCAAGACGTGGGTTAATTTGTCGGGTCTTTGTAATAATTTCGGATCTGTTATATATGTCTAGCTTAAGTGTTTCTTTAGTATTTATCTTTGTGGTTCTTGTTTTTTTTTTTTAACATTAATTTTACTTCCCTCGTACACCTTAATGATTTGACTACAGGTCTTTACGAGTTATGTGGTTAGGATGTGGTGTCTCGTCGATGGGATGGTAGCTTGAAGGAGTTGTTATGGAATTGGTTGCTGGGATCTGTGGTGGAATCGAGGGGGGAGTAGGGGGGCTAATTAGTACTTTGTTTTGACTAAACCATCACTCTTCAAGTTTGTTGTTTTCACAATGTATATTTTTTTTTTTTCATTAATCTGTTGTCAACGGTTCCTAGGTATTGCCAACTTATTTTAAAGTATGTTTGTTTGTTTTTGTTGTTTTATTGTTTTTTTTTTTTTTGGTATAGGTAGTTGCTCTGTATTGGCCTAGTATGTTTTTTTGGTTTGGTGTTTTATGGTTTTTTGTTTATTTTTTTCATTTCCAAGGGTTTTGTTTTTTATGTTTGGTTTATTTTTAGTGATTTTTTAGGTATGCAGATAATGAATTACCTAATATGTGTTTTTTTAGTAAATTGTTTTTTTTTCTTGTTATTATACAAGTAGTTTCGTATTTATAAATTCATCAATAAAAAAAAAAAGTACCTCCATTTAATCCGCAATATAAGAAAAAAAAAAAAAATAGAAGTTAAATAATTTAAAGACCTATGAAAAAAAACCCAACTCTTGACACCCCCCCTCCACTAATAATAAAGAAAATAAGTTGAAAGGTTATTACCCTCATATTATGCTTCATCCTAACGTTGGTTAAATATTGAATGGGGATGTGACTCAGAACACACATGTCTATCTCGGCGTTTCTAGGTGTGTATGTGTCCTTCAGCTGCTTGTTGGATGAGTAGGTTCCTTCTGGTTGAAGATTTGTAGATATGATCATACGTACGCCTTTCCATACAAAAAAAAAAAAAAACCATACTATACCTTTATAAATCTTGTTACTCCTTGGCTTTAGTATTGGTGATGGTGTACTTGCCATGCTTTTTTCGTTAGAATATCGTCACAACGAGGCAACATTGAACAATTAGTTACATGTTAACACTTAGAGTAGTTGAGGATTGTTGCGTTACATCCTACTATTTTTTCTTTTTCATCTTCCTATTTCGTGTGCTGTTTGGTTGTGTACTTGTAGTAGATCGATATAAGTGATTTAACGGAAATATCCTTTAGGATACATTTATAAACTTCTAAAGGTATTAAGGACAAGTAGGATTCAAGTGGGGGGATTTGATTGACATCAAATAACGTCTATTTTATAGCATCATTTATCCCACGATATTAACCCATTTTGTATAGTTATTGCAAAGAATTGTTACTTAATCGTTTATATTTGAGAATTGCAGTAATTATGGAGTAATTGGTGAAACTTAGCAAAAGGCGCGCATTTGACCTTAAATGAAGATATTTTGGAGATTACTATTTCTGAAGACTAATACAGTAGTATCATCATGGGAAAGATACGACGTATGCGTGTGCTTGAATGCAACACTCACCAAAGACCACAAAGGAATGAAGGATCAATAAGTTCTTTTCAAGAGGACTCAATACGCCCGTATTATTCAAGATAATAGTATCAATATAATATATTCTGTAAGATATGTCAGAAATGTGGTCCTCTACTTTGAAGATAACCCTAATACACCATATCTAACTACATGATACGCAGTGTTTCCCAATCCGTCTTACAGACCTTTTAAATAGAAAAGACTTAAAAACGAGAGTTTTAAGTGTTGCTAAATCATATTCTCGATCACCTAAACCACAAAGTCAATTTACAGAGGAGAAATAGAGCAGAAGAGGTCTAAGGAACGTATTCAATTCCATAGGAGACATATGTAATTCCATATACTTTTGTAATCGTTCAGTTTTTGGTATCATTCGTTAAATCGAGTTAGATTTACCTTGGATCTAATTATTACTCTTGTATTTATTATGATGTTTGAAGGGCTAATTCCTTTAGGTATTAGCATTATTATGAAGATCTGAATGTTGGGGTATTTGTTTATATTGATTTCTTGATTTATCGTTGAGGTGTAGTTTATGTTTATCAATTTAAACTTGTTACGGCTTTTGTTTGTGACGAATATCATTCATATGGCTTACTATGTTCCGGAACACAATTTTCTTCAGATATATCTTCTATTTCAATTTCATCATTTACTACCTCCTCACTAGCAGTTACACCCTCAGCTATAACATCATGTTCAACACACAATTCAAATTTGCAACCATTTTCAAAAGCTTATTTGACAAAATTGGCTAACTCATTATCATTCCTTAAAGTTTTCAAATGTTTACCAACATCTTGTTTAAAAGCACCGAAATACAACACAACATTCTTTGATTATCTTCAACAGCCTTTCGTAGTTGTAATTACCCAAATCGACATTCTCAACAACATCAATATCATTGTCGTTATAAATCAAAGGATCATAAAAAAGTGCCTTCATGATGAACAACAATGGTTATCTTGTACATGGTTTGGGTTAATTTGGATGTTTCATAAATGAGGTTTTATGTGTGATTTTGGGGAAAATAAATATGTTGCGTTTTTTTTGTTTGATGAAATGATATAGAAGGGTATTAAATAACACAGTTTGTACACATCATTATTTAAGATAATTAAAAATAAAAAAATAATACAAGTCACGGTTTAGTACAATGTTAGTCGGTTTTACCAGTAGCCGGTAAAAACACGATCATATTAGCACGAAATCAAAAGTATCTGTATGATATAAATAATAAGTTTTGTACACGTATCATACGAGTAAATTTGAGAAAATAGGTAGCTATTTAATGGCTTAAATCCTTTTTTAAAATCTGCAATAATATTCATAAAAGTTTGGTTTGACAGAAATTTTCAATCATATTCATTTATAAAAAGTTTAGTTGAATATGAAAGTGAAAAGTAATTCTAATCTAACATTAAATCACCATGTTATTGCTTATAACAGTATAACAGTATATCACCATGTTATTATCTGCTTATAAATAAAAACCACTTTTTAATCAGGAAAAACAAATAAGAAAAACTATGAGAAAACAGTAAAGCATGAAATAAGCGAGCTGAATTACCAAACGACTTCTAAATCACTCATTAAAAATTAGATATTCATTGAACTAAGAAAAAAATAAGACCCTACCACTAGTACCAAAAAAACGACCCTCTCCGTACCGTAACCGGGACAAAAACAAACAACAAACAAGCTGTACAATTTTAATGTAAAAAAGTACTACTAACCCAACACCTTCTTCACTCACATTCCATTATAAATACACCCCCACCCCCTACACCCTCCTCACCCCATATCCTCCATTTGTGTCTTATGCCACTCATGAGACAAAATCTTACATTTGCAACTGCAACTCAACAACAATATAACAACAACAACAACAACCAAGATTATTCACTTTTGTAATTATCTATGGAGTCACCACCTTATTTTGCACCACCACACCATCACGATTCTTCTCGACCAACTATAGGATTTCCACTAGGGACTGCCTTGCTTTTAATAGTTGTGTTCAGTCTTAGTGGTATATTCTCATGTTGTTACCATTGGGACAAGCTTCGTCATCTACGTGGTGATTTCTCTGATGATGATAATCATGGTTCAGATGATTCGGATTCCAAACCTAAACCTGTTTATTCGGTAATATAATCTACCCTTTATATCTATTATTGAAACGAATCGAATAAATAATGCATTTGCCGTAACTATTTTTGTTAAAAAGCTCGATAATAGTAAAGTAAAATTATTTTAGAAAACTCATGTGGCTTATCACCAGATTTGATAAAATCTATGACAATTTGCTACGTGTTATTTAGTCTATGTATATTGTGAATTTATTAACATTTTTACATGGTTGGATAAGTTAGTAACCTGATTTTTATTACATCAGTAAGAATTTATATATGTAGTTTAATTTTTAACAAACAACCATTTTCTATAATCTTCTTAAATACGTCAAAAATAAATTAGTTGGTAGTTGTGACTTGAATACAAATAGTTTTTTCTTTAAAAAAATTCTTAACCATTATTTAAGAGTACGTTGTTGTTAATCAGTATTTCTCTTATACGAGAACTAAGTTTATTTTGTTATGAATTTTGTTTGAAACAGGAAAAGAAGCAAGAAGAAGATAAGAGTGTGCCGGTAATAATGGCTGGAGATCAATATGCTCGGTTCATAGCAATGCCGTGTCCATGTGAGCCACCGAGACAAGGAAAGATTGTCGTTGAAGAGGTTCATACACCAACAAAACAACCGTCACATATAGCCATATCCATAGATTAATTTTTTTTATTTTTTTCTTTGTATATACATGTCACTAAAATCGAATTTATGGTTTCTTTCATTCGTTTACGTTTTGACTTTTTGGTTAATGTGCTACACAACAAAATAGTTTGCAAAACAGTCAAAATAGATCTTAAATTTAGGGACCATTTATTAAGCAAGTATACAAGCAAATCTTTTAGTATTAATAGTGTGTTTCAGATCGTAAAATATCCGAATATTCTTAAGTATAGAAACAAATTTAGATAAGATATGTTTATATTTTTTTGTAAATATAAGCTCTTCAAATAAGCATGCTCCACATTTTTTACAATAGAAACGCATGTCAAAGCCCCAAACATAAAAACACTTCTTTTAAATTCCGTATAGAGTTTTTTTTTTTTTTTTTGGAACGGCAATTTGTGGAGTTTGTTTAACGGATGTCTTAAAAGGACTGGTACACAAATAATTTTGGCACTAACAATGTGTTTTCAAAAGTTATTAGTTATTTCGAAGAGAAAAAATCGTGGCACTAACAATGTGTTTTCGAGTCTAATTTTTGAAGAGAATGGCCAGAGAGTATAAAGTCACTGCTCCAGTTTTTTTCTAAAAGACAGTAAGATAACTAAATAGAGAAAAAAATAAATCACAAAACGAGTTTGGATGAAATTATTCCTGAAAGAAACAGAAAACAAAACCCGATTATTTGGATTAACAACAAAAGGTTTTCCCTTTCGCCATAGTGAAAATTAGTTTTTAAAAAAAAACTTCTTTTGTTTATTTTCCAAGAAAAAAAGAACTTCGAACATTTCCAAAACAACTAACCAAGCATTACATGCAACGTGTTATATTAAATCAATCAATTGTCATTAAACTTATGCATTAAGTTTTTAAGCACATTCTTATAATAGTTTGAAATTTATATGATGTTTATATCAGTACAATGTTGAAAGATTAAATTTTTTTTTTGGATTTGGGTGATAAATTTAGACATTCCAAATTGGATGAAGTTGACAACCATATGAATTAAAGTCGGTGTATTTAAGTCGCTCAATGTAAACCATCCACTTAAACACGTTTTGTTAGACGAATGCACTCGAGTTTATTTGGGGCTGAAAATCTTTGAGAATCTATTGGAATCGATATATGTCTAACTCTAAAATCCCTTACCGTACAAGTATCCTAGTTCGTTATTAACTAAAAGGGCCAATAAATTTTAGGTAATGTTTTGGGGTTGCAAAAAATCAGATGGATAAATGTTTG